>QVNV01008676.1:111377-123278 GCA_014825455.1 Pseudomyrmex pallidus
AGAGAGAGAGAGAGAGAGAGAGAGAGAGAGAGAGAGAGAGAGAGAGAAAGTAAATTTTATACCGGAGGTCTTAGCAACAGTTTGTTTTTCTTCTCTCGAATTTCGAATGCAAAATATGATGACGCAAAAATTTGTTTTTTTTCTACGATGTTTCTGTCTCATTAATTTGCAGATCTCTTGCGGGAATAATATACGCTCAAGTGTGTTTTTAATGTCTCTCCAGCATTTTCTCGGAGAAAATCGTACGGTAATGTTTTTGTCGTTCTCACGATAAAGATTTAACATACATTGCACCTCTTGCATAAATTTGTCGCTTTACGTGCGACTGGAATAACAGGTATTCCAGACGAAAAAAAGTAGTATAAAAAAAGCACACTTTTACAGTACATTGTATTTCTCTCTTCAAAAAGGTAAAGTCGATTCTCAAATATATATACCTATATACCTATGTACATATATATACATGTATATATACGTATGTATCAAAGTTCTCTGGAACATATCGATGTTAATTGTTGCCACTTTTATCGCGATGCTAATTAGTTTTTTAATTAATTTGCGGCTTGTCCGGCGTAGTTTGAATTGTTCTGTGCATTTTTGACAATTCTAATTTATATGTGTGAGATACACACGAAAGCAATAACGCGCGTTTATTGTGTTTAGTTAAATAAAAAATAAACAACGGAAATGAAAATTAAAGCAATGTCTGTAACTACGTTATTGACAAAAAGTGTTTTATTTAAATATTCTTTATTTTATAAAGCCACCTGTATGTTTATTAGAATCAAGGTTGCACCTTTTATTTGTTTTTATTGAAAGATACGTTTGAATGCAATTTAATTTTATACGTCGCAGGTGACAAAAATATTGCGAACAATGAATTATTTGCTGTGCTGTACGTAACGTTTTATTTGCAACAATTGTGTGCGGTAACGTGAACAGTATCGTCTCTCTTTTGAAGCGCTTCTCTTGCTCTCGCTACACGTTGCTGCTACATGTTACACAAACGCGTCTATTATTTACACGTAAATATGAAAGCGCTTTGCCAAAAGCCGTATGATGTTTTTCGAGCAAATACGAATCCTCATTAAGACAATATGATTTTCATTCGATACCGCATGAAATTTACTCAGAATATATTTTTCTTCCACACAAGATACTCACAACTTTCGTTCCGATCGAAATCTTTTTGTCACAACAGAAATGACGAAATTATGTTTCGATCGTAATTACTTTTGAAGAATTATGTATGTCTTGAATTAAAAAAAAAAAAAAAAAATTAAGTTATGTGTGTTTAACTTCAATGTAAAACTGAACATTCTTAAATTTGTAAGTAGGTACTGTCAACTCACTCAGACTGAAGGCAATTTTCGTGCGAGAGAGAGCATGTAATAACGGAAAACCAGGTACGACGTAGCGGGATACCGATTGTGTGACGTATATTGGTATCGCGGAACACATTTATACAACGACCGCGTTTCGCGAGGTGTCTGCACATCCGTTTCACCCGCTGTTTCCTGACCACGCCAATTCTACGCTGTAAAAGCAATAATTACGGTTGGCGCGCGCGCTCGCAGCCTCGTGGTAATTATCGTTGGTATTCGATAGCGCGACGATGTGGGCCATTTTACTCACCGGACTACTTGATTTTATATTTAATTGTACGCGCGCAAAGTGTGTCATTGGGTTAGCAGTTGGCGTTGCGGCGCATTATTGTTCCGCGCGGGGATCGTCGTCCGGAATTAGCGCCATATTTACATGACTGGCGTAATCTTCTCTCGACAACGCCGTTAATCTCCTCGGCGTTATTCGCGCTTTTGTAAATCAATCTGTATATTGGGTTTATGTCGCTTTCACGATAACGCGAGTGAGCGCGATTATAAACTCGATTTAGTCTCGAACATAAATTAATACAAAATTTTCTGCAATTTTTTTTTTCACGTAGAAAAATTCCGCGAAAAATTGATAAGTCGCATTTGGCGAGTGTAAATTTATACATATTTCTATTTATATCTATTCCTCTCTCTCTCTCTCTCTCTGTCTCAGACTGAGTGCCAAAAATCTGTTTGTCAATGAAAGTTACACACATGCTGCAAGAGCGATGGTCATTAAACGGAGAGATTCATTGTATTCGCGCGCAGAAAACATCGTGGTGCCACACATCATTTACGTACCATGTATAATAATAGCGTGTATATCATCATTCGCAGAAATAAGATTTTTTCTGCGTATTTATCGCGGAGAGGAGAAACAGCGCAGCGCTGAGATAGCTTTTGCATATTTTATTTTGAGAACCGCGAATTGTCTACCGAGATTCCTATGCTGATGGGAGTTCCTTCCGTAACATAACACACAATAGCAACAAAAACAATAGTCTGATGAAGCGTATTTCTGCAGAAATATTATTGAAGAAATATTAGTAAGAAATTTTAATAACAATTACAAATTGCAATAATAACAATTATAAGTTAGAATAGTTCAACAAATTCTGCAAGCAAATGTGAAAGAAACAATAGATGGAAATTACGTATACTAGAAGATATGCAAATTAAGTAAAGTTTTGCTTACTCCGAAAGAGCGCGTCCTATTTTGTGATTTTCAGTAGCAACGCATTAAAACTACATCAGCTGCTCAAAGATTGTGAGAGCTTTCCAACTGAAATATCGCGTGACGCCATTATCATTAATCTGGCAATATCATTAATGCGCAATAGTCCCACTGGTTTGTTATTCAACACTAAAACAGAGATAAACGTTGTCTGCAGACATGCGTCGCGTATGTGCCTAAATAAACGGTAATTTTCGTGTCATGAGAACTCGCTAAATTGACGTATATTATTCGACATACATTGCGATAAAATCCACTTAACACGATTGTTAATCCGACGCACAGCGATTGAGATTTTAATTTTTTTTAATGATTCATATTTTAACTCTATGAATCACGAAGTTAAGAGAAGCGCGAAATAATCTGCAGGTGTGTATATTAACTAGAATATCGCTTAATATTTAGAATAATAAAGATTTAATGTTTCATAATTTTTTCCATTAAAATTTTTGATAATATGTTTATTAATTATGTATAGACACCACATATTTCTGTGCGACATACGTTTTTTGTACTTGCTCGCAAAAGAGAAATCTATTTCGACGGCTTTTATTCGGCAAGAGTAAACAATTAAACGCAAACATCGATCAGAAATGCAACGTGCTTCTGCGTGTATCATTAATTTCTAGATGAGTCGCGAGTTTCAAATGCCCGCATGTGTGCGCATGGCAACTGACAGGTTTACGTATATTTTCCATACGCAACTATATCCGCCAACTGAAATCATACTGCTGCAGTTAGCGGAAACCGATAGGAAACCGGAATCCGGAAAGCGCGCGCAAAGTGCAAACGTTCAACGACTGCGAACGCGGGCACTCTATTCCCAACAGTTCTGGTTTATCGCCAGCGAGAACTATTTTCAATCTTCGTTAAAAGAACGTTGACCAAGGAAGATCGACTTGCTTTTTTTTTTGTGACACCAAACATTTTGATCTCTCGACGTGTACACGGAAAAACTAGCTTTGCTATAATGTTAACAAAACACGTTTTTGTTGGCAAAACAAAAACTTCAATAGCAAATTTTTCTTGCCGACCATGTAGCAACCAACTAATCTTCGCTGCTATCCCAGAAAAAATGTTTTTCGCGTTATTCCCTTTTCACAAAATAATTGCAAAAGTGATGGAAAAATAAAAGACAAAAAATACTGTTTGAAGATACAGAAAAAATTTATGAGAGAATGTACTCTTCAAATATAAAGATTATAAAATTTTCTCAAAGATATCGCACAACAAGAGGAAAAATCTTTCTTTCAACTCAGTATATCTATCTCCCTACTTTTAAAGTTGTCCGAGGTTCGAATTAAAGAGACACTATATATAACGACATCATATTTTGCTCCTTATCCTACACTTACTTCCGAACCGGTGAATTATAAATTGCCGGATGATAACTTAATTCTATGTAATTTCTTTCCACTCTGCTATATGAGTTTCCAGTGTCGCGGACGTCACAATAACGAAGTATTTCCTCGAAGAGGCAACGTATTGACCGAAGATGGAATTTATTAGTACTTCTCGTAGCCTCGATCACCCATATACCGAAAGCAGGACGACGACTATCGATTCGGTCTGACCACATCAGCTGCTATTTCACTGCGAGCGGAAATAGCTTTGCAAATAAAAATATCGAGGTAAGTGAAGCGGCGGAGGTAAACTTCCGGGGAATTTTTTTTCTCTCGTTTTGAAGATACACAAGTGCGAGTTGCGTCAACATAATTTGTGTGTTTGATATATATTGCGGGATAAATAAGCGCGAATCAAATCACACTTAGCCAATAAGGCAATGTGCACTGCGATAAATTACGGCGATGAAGCCCTAATTGATCTCTCTCTCTGTCAGAAGCTATCCCTAATTCGCCATTAAGCCGCCTACGAAACAGATAGCGTGTATTCGCATCATTACGAATGATTATATCGCCGATAGCAAATTGGTAAGCGCTCATCCGCTGCTTGGAGGTCAATTTCAATTCTTGCTTAACTCGGTTCAAGTTCATCCACTAAAACCTCGACTTGCTAATTTTTAGTGATTAGTGTCAGCCGTCAATGGCGAGATTTGCAACTAATCCGAGAACTCATTATACGTTCAAAATCTCGTAATCTTCTCGTAATTTGCGTGATTAATTATTTCATATGTGTGTATATAATTTGTGAACTAAATGTATCTCAAGAGTTAGGTTACTTTTATTTTATGATCTTTAACTTAATTGAAAAAAAAAAATAAATAAATAAATAAAAAATGATTTTTTTTAGATAATTAAAGCAAAAACGCGCTGCGCTGTTCAAACTTTAAATAAAGTTATTAAGAATCTTTTATTATATAATTCAAATAAACATAACATTTCACATGAAATTATTATTTATTATTTAGTGAGATAAATGCCAAACTCTTTGTGTAAAGATCGATCAATCGTATAGTGAAAAAAGCAATGCGACATCAGATGGAAGATCGCATTTCCGACAATGTTTGTACGACACTATCAGTGTTTAACGTACCGTACATCAAGCGAGAGACTCGAAACCCGTGTGAATGTGTTTCCACGTTTTTACTTCAATGCGTTTGTGGAAACGTGCTCGAGCTATTTAGACCAGAATAGTAATTTCGCGTATCTGCGCGAGAGCCAAAAGAGAAAAGCAGACAGAAATATACCATTACAACATATTACGCACGCAGACACAATTCAAACAGTTAATATGTTACATGTTGTGTCATCAATCACTACACTAAACGTTGAAATATTATTTATAGTATTATTCATTATTATTGAAATATTATTCAATATCACATCTATTTAATTTGAAATAAAATTTTCCACTTATCAAACTAGTTTTCTATTTTGAGAGAAAAAGATACGCTCTTTTCTAGTTCTCGAGTAATGTCATAATTAGTGCAGCTGTGCATCGTTTAAACTTCGTTGAATTTTTGTTGAATTTTTTTTTACAACATATGTGTGACCCAATTCTGTTTGTAACTTTAATATATTAAATTGAAAACGTATCGCACACACAAAAAGAACACTACGAGATCGTATGGCAAATATCTTACAAACATCTCGAATAAAATTCGTGTCACAGAGAGATCTATACTTGCAATTTCATATCATATAATCTTTGAAATTCGATAAAAAAAAAAAAATCCGCGAGCAATTGCGGATATCTTTTTGCAAACGCTATTATCTGATTTCACTAGGTAATCTGTTACGTCGTTAAACAATCGTTGTTCAATCAATTGTTTAATGATTACCGCCTCCGGCGGTTTCAATTGCGCGCAAATAGTATTTTCAAACCGCGTATTTGATGTAACGTTCTTTTACGCTTATTATCCTTTGTCATTTGTATTGTAGTTTACACATCACGAGCTTGAAGCAGCAATCGGTTTGTAAATGTGACGAGCCTGAATAAACCCGAGACGAGAGAACTACAATGCTTGTTTAGGGATTTATGCGCTCGTTGTGAAATAGGACTTTACTATGAAAGTTCGCGATATCTCGCACACGCTTCAAATCGCTTTAAACTCAATGGAATTTCTTTGCAAATCCAATTACGTTTTGACGAAGCGCGTTCCGTTATAACAGATGAGATTTAATGCGAGCGAAAGCGAGTATCGCGTGTATAAATCAAACGCATGTGCAAAGTTTAGGAACGTATGCTAAGACAAAAAATCGTGATATAATCTATCGTACAAAACGTGTCAGAGCTTCAACAGATGCAAAATAAGGTAACGCACATTTGTTGCACGCACGGGATTTTAAACACACGTAGATCTTTTTTTTTTTTTTACAACAATACCGTTGATGTCGCCGCATCTGTGGATGTCTCCTGTGGGGAAAAGAGCAGGCTTGGCGCACGAGATAAAAATGACTACGCGTGGCGTGCGGCTGCCCTATTTTTTTTTTTTTTTTTTTTTGCTTTGGGCTGAAAGCCTTTACTATGCAATTACCTACGTGTTCCTTCAAGGATATGCGCGTTCGACTTGCAACGTTCCGCTAGCGTGATGTATGCGCGTTTTTTTCTCTTTTATAATTTTGACCTCAAAAAAGCAAAATATTTATTTTGTTATATTTATTTTAAATAAAAATTATATTTAGACATAAATTATTTTGTCTAAATATAATTTTACAATAATTTTGTCTACAATTTATTACATCCATGTATCACGCGTATTACAAGATAAAATTGATATCAACTCTAGTTTGAATAAGAAACATCGCTTGACAGAAAAGAGAACCAAAAGTGGGTAAGCTTGTCGTTGAATTGAAGAACATCGTGGAAGGCGGACGGGTTGGTGAGAGAAGTTATCAGGCATCGATCCATTACACGAGGCAAGTCTCGATCGTAAGGGGATCGCTAGAATTGACACGAAGTGGCGAGGGCTACTGGTATCGACAGGCTTGGACGATCCGCCGTCAATACCTATCACCGTTTCGAATCGAATCCGGTGCTACATTCGCGAGATCTCCTTGTGAACGTAGATCGCCACGCTATGAGGAGAGTGAGAGAGAGAGAGAGAGAGTTTCATCGGGCAATAACGATGGCATTGTCGTTTGTGCAAGCACAGTTTCGTACTCTCGGTACTCGATTAAATCCGTTCGTATAAAACGGAGAATATAATGCGACTCGCTGTTCAGCGAAGTACAATCGTTTGCGACGCGACGTCGCAAGAGTAATCAGTTTGACCGTTACATTTGATTACGCTGAACAAAACGCAAAATTAAATTTTTAGTTTTGTTTCTCAACCGGGAATTACCGCTCAAGTTAAGGAGTTATATTAAATATTTGAGAATTTCTTCTTACGCCTTGAATGCGCATTTCCCATTTTTCGCAATAACGGATTTATTGTTTTGTTTCAATAAACACAAGAATTGTTGGCCGCGTAAAATTCATAATTGTGTAAACGATGGAAAAAGCTTTACTTTACAAATACTGGCGGGATTAATAATGTTTCTGTTAGAACTAAAATTAACAGTAAGGGTATTGCTAAAGTTTATAGAAGATCGCTCGAAAACAATCAATCTCACTGATTTAAAAGAATTTTTTTCCCAAGAAAAATGATATTTTTACCGACAAAAAAATGGAAGATAATAAATCTAATTTCGCAGGCAGTTTGTAGAAACGATGAATCACAAAGTTAAGTTTATCGTTGTTTATTATCTCAAATCTGTGATCTTCTCTCTTCCATTCCGGCGTTGCCTTTTCATTATTAAATAATCCGACTGTATATTTTCAATAACAACATTTTCATTTCCTCCGCGTAATAAATTATCTCTCGCACAAAATATCGAAGTTGAAAACTATATAGCGATGCATTAATTTCAATATTATAGGAATTCAAATAGAGGAAAATACGGAATAAATGACACGTCCATCATGTGTGACGTGGAAAGGAAATAAAAGGTTACATTTGTATAGAAACTCTGTTATCAGAAATTTAACATAAGTAAAGTTTTGATTTCGACGCGAATTTGAAAGATCGAACGGAAGAGTTGTTGTAATCGAGCTGTCGTAATTCGCAATGTGATATTTTTCAAGCGTTAAAATTGTACGTAAAATATTTTAATTGGTATATCGACGTTTCAAAATCCGCGAGTTTTCCTTTGAACTCGTGTCATGGCGAAGTTACACCGACACCTCGTAAACTGCATTTGCATTTGAAATCAAACTCGAGAAAAGACATCAAAGCGTAATACGATCGTTAGTGTTAAAGCAAATAGTATCGTAGCGAATAATATGAGTAATATTAATAAATTTCTAGCAATATATTAGTAACAGTAATATTAATAAAAAAGCAGTAATAAATATTGCTAGCAATTTAATATTATTACTATGTATAGTATATATATGTATGTTACATACACACACACACACACACAAAGTCTGTACAGCAAATAGTTTTTAAAAATATATTCTCTACATTGAGAGACATGACGTGGAATCACACCATGTCTCAATGTAGAGAATATATTTTTCTCTAAAATAGCGAACGTAAAAATGTTTAAAACCTCAACGATCATTATTGCCACTGATAGCACCTCTCTCATCGTTGTGATTAGTACCTTAAATGCTGTAAGACCGTGCACGAGGCAAGATAGAAGCGAGTAATGAAAGGATTAAGCTCCGTGTATAAAGCACTTTATCCGGACAAAAGCATTTGCCACGGTCTGGATCGTAAAGCTGCGTTTAGCGAAGCTGGCGTTTGCAATTACATACACTCGCACGAATGCGATCTGCTTTCCGCGGTTTCCGGAATTTTCGCGACACGAATGCAAATGCACGATGACGTTGCGTACAAGCCGCCTCTCGTAACCATCACAGCGTTTGTGTAAACGCACGCGGTCTCCCGCTATTATTTTCGCGTATACATACGCGGTGATTAATAACAGACGAACGGAGGGATCAAAATAAGCCGCTTGCGAATTTGGAACTTGGCTCGGCTCTCCGAATCACCTTATCGTCGCGAGATTCGGCGATGACGAAGTCGGCAATAAATTAAAACATTTGGAACTGGAACACGTGTCTCTATGCGCGTTTTATTCTAAACTATGCTCGATATGTACGGAGCATAAATCAAAAACACCTCTCTAAATTTAAATTAAAACTAGAAAACAATTTTAAACTGTAAATGCATACATATATGCATACATTAATATGTACATATTGTATATATATTAAGTTTTATATTTCCTCTTTTATTTTAATCAACATTTATATGTATAAAAATTTTTATAAATTTATATACCTATATGTAAATTTTATATAAAAACTGTAGGAGTCGTTTGTTGAGCAAAATGTGAACTTATTTTCGTACATGTTCGTGCTGTTTGTCTTTATTATTCACTCTTATCATTCACCCTTATTACATCACATGTTCGTCCTTTATTATTCACCCTTATTCATATTTGGTTTTCATACTGCTTGTTTTTGTGAGAAATATGCGCGTATGGTGTATAAAAAAATATTTCTCAGTTAAAAAAAAAAAAATGTTTTTGCGAATCAGTAAGGTCAGGTGTATGTATAATCAATGTCTCGTTTGAGAGCAATTTTGGAAATCAAAGACACAGTCTCGAATGTATGTGTTCAACAAACATCGGTTTCTGCGAGAACCGCGAGTTCACTATTAATTCTTATACGCCGTATAATACCGTATATATTAATACTGACTTGGATTTTTTAGTAGCGATCATAAATAAAAATAAACTTAATTTTTTTCGCACTTACAACTGTTCGCCACGTTCTTGTCTTTATTTTGGCAACCTGACCGGCATATAAAAAACCATCTATAATACATTTTAAATAAAAACTTAAGATATACATTACAGAGAATACTTGTAGAAAGATGTTTAAACAGTCATAGACATAAAATATTAATGACATCCGATATTTCAGTACGAGAAAAGATGTGATATAAGTTTCTTGCTCATTAACACTTAGTTTGCTTTGAAGCAAGACGTAGTTCATTAATATGATGTAAATATTTTTTATTGATCTAAATTGTGGTGGCTTTTAATTTTCAATTGAGAGTGATAAAGATAAGCTAACGAAAGACCACAAACACGGTTGATTGTGGGTTGTAAATTCTTTATTATGTGTGAAGTCGTCGTTTCGACCATTTTCAACCAAGATGTGGTCTTTTTTTTAATCAATACTAAACTTTAATCCATAAATATCAAAAATGGAACAATGTCATAATCAAAGTCAAACGATGAAAACTTGTGTGTCAAGATTATTGTCATGATGAGTCATATTAAATATTTAAAATAAAAAATCTTGACGAACACAACATGTAACTTTAACTGTACAAAAAGAAATCAGAATAGAACAATCAAATATCAAGATTTTTTATTTTAATTACTTAATGTAACTCATCATGACAGTCTTGATACACAAATTTTCGCCATTTGACTTTGACTATCAGGACTGTATAACGTTTAATTTGTGACATCTATGTACCTGATTAACTTTAGTATTGATAAAGGCCACATCCCAAAATCGTCTGTTACAACTTCACACACGATAAAGAATTTAGAACACACAATCAATCGTGCTCCCATTGACCTATCTTATCATTAATTTAAATATTTCTTATATTTTTAGACACGTTAAAAGTGTCTCTTCTATGAGGATGCGCGCCAGTGATACACCGGGAGATGTGCTTAGCAACGTGTGTGCGGCCTTGTTTCCTCGAGAAGTTGCTATTATGAAACTTGGAAGGCGATACAACGCGGCGACGTGATTATGAAACACGTACTCTCGAAAAGAAGGAACAGGCCGAAATTCACATGTCAAGTATCGCGAAACGGAAGAATATATCGGAAAAGCTCGCGCGTTTTTAAATCCGCGGGATTTATGCTTGCTCGCTTGCTCGCTTGTTCGTTCGTCTAGCAAAAAAATTTCACGATTCATGAACGAAGGCTGCAAAAGAGAAAACGAGAAAAAAAAATGGCCGGATCAAAGAGTCGCGCGGGAATTAAACGCGCTTCTCTATCTCATAACACGATTCAAACGAGTTCTCTCCGTCACATTTCTTGCGTTTTATTGCGATACGTGAGTTTGATATATGAATATATGTCGAGAAACGTATGTACATACAAGTACTTATTAAAGTCCGCGTAGTAACATTCGCCGTATGATCTCGCGCGCGTACGAAGTACTAAAGATATTATGCGCGAGAAACGTTTCTCTCTCTTTCTCCGAGAAACGTTCCGCGAAGCATAAAAAAACCTTTGCTTTTCTCGCAATATCTCATATCAATATATTATAAAATACGTACTGCAAATACAATAGAAATATTTATTTGAAGTTTTGTGTTTTTTTGTTCGTGTGTATGATTTTTTTTTCATAAAGCTTTTATTCTTGATAAATAACGTTGAAAATTTTTATATTTTGAATTTATATAAAAGTCAATCCTCTTTATATTTACCAATTCTGTTCATTAAACAAAAAGAGATATAACGTGTGCGAGTTGTCACATTTCATAATAAAAGCACTTTTTCATCGTAATTACATGTAATCGAGTAACAGTGTGTTATCACGTAAGTTTTATATGAAATCATTACAATCTCGCAACGCAAGTTTCAATTGTCACATTAAATCGCAATTTCCAGCACCGTAGCAAATCACGATTTCAAATTAAATGATGGAATATAAATTTCTTTTATGAATATTATTCAAGTACAAATTAAAAAACAAAAACCGTAATAATTTTTTAAGAGTTTAAGGACGTTCTCCGACTACAGTGGTTCGCAACCTAAAAATATCTCTTTCATGAGTAAGTTTATACTGCTGTAACAAAGTTATTAA
>QVNV01008677.1:0-39939 GCA_014825455.1 Pseudomyrmex pallidus
GTTACGAGACACCGTCCATACGTTGCGCCGATGTTACACGACGCCGTTGCAGTTACGATGTTTTGTTGCAAGTGTGTACGAGCCTTAATCCGTTACGTCATTAAATTCGCTTTCTACGACGCACATAACAAATCGATATAGAACGGCCAAGACACGAAATGCCTTTACTCTCTGACGTCATCGTCCATTCCTAAGTTTATGCAAAGGGGTGGCAGGACATCGGACTAGCGGGCAGCGGATATCTACGTAGGAGAACAAGATGGCGGCCTCCCACGAGGATTCTCGAACGAGGCCGCAATCCAGCGGATACACGTCCCGTCGACGACGACGCCTGGGAACCTCCGTTTTGCTTCTACGTTTCCCCCTTCTCATTCTCCTTTCCGCGTGTTCATCCCTGTTTTCCTTGTCCACGTCGTGCGTGGTTTAGCCACGTTTGGCAGCGTGGCTTCTCTCGTGTCTCGATTCCCGCAAAATTTCTCTCCCTCCTTCCTTCCCATATACAGACCGACGCACAGGCCTGAAAAGTTCATGCGATGCACGCGTGCACGCGAGCCAACCGGACAGATCAGAGTGGCGGCCGTCCGCGGGTATTAGCTGGTAATCCATTTAAGTCATTAGCGGGAAATCGAGACGCGCGTAGCGTGTCGAAATTAATTAACGGAAACATACGGCCATTTCTACTTCAATAACGAGAATTGGAACGATATCGCTTTTCCAATTCGAAGTGACAAACGTTATGTCAATAAGTTTTTGAATTTAACGATTATTAATTATTTTATTGTTAGTTAACGCACCTCTCGTATACTAAATTATTGCGCCGCTGCTACTACTATTATAACAAATATACATTCAACATTTTCAAATCGTTTTAACCGCTGTTTTTCTATGCACAATCGAAATTTCTTCCAATTATTTCGGCAGTCTCACTGCAAAATAAAGTCACATTTTCGAACAAGGAAACCCTTGACGAACACGTACAGGTCGAAGTCGTGGTGCCTCTCCTACAGCTCTCGAGGGTATCCTATCTCGAACGGCGCACCCTCCACGAATCGCACACTATCGCCTCTCGTCGGAACGATTTCTCGACTTGGATGCATCGTTACGCTTTGGCTAACTGGCCGAATTTCCCGTGTCCATCCCCAAAACGATCGACTAACGACCGTGCGCACGAACATTGTCGACCCTCCCGCGAATTACCGATGAAAGCAACGATATACAGGATCGGCGGTAATTCGTGGTACTTAGCGGTGATGTTGATAGCTCTAGAATCTCCAGTGAGACATAAGCTTCGCAATCTCCGTCGGAATTAACAATTACACACGCCTGTAAATTAATTGCAATAATTTGAATATTTTTGAAGAAATAACCGCATTAATTTTTGTTCGCGCGCAATCGTCGCGCGTTAAATGTGACAAAAAAGCGTAATAATTTGGTTCGCTGATAGAAAAGTGAAAACAAATTCGCCGCGCATTACGAGTAGCGAGATGAAGAAATCGCTATTGCTAGATTCGCTAGAATACTATCAGCCGGATACGTCATAAGGGGTCGTACCAGACGGTATGTATCCAGCGACGTATCGAGTGACCGCCCCGCTTATCACTAATTCAGGAGAACGTAGATCCCTGGATATAAAAATAATTTGGTTTATGGAAACAGACGCGTCCTCGATTCGGGGTAGACGGAGTTTAGTGGTTACGGCTGCCATGACCATGCGAGTCGAATGCGGAATAAATCATGAAGTGATCTTTCCGTGTTTCGGGTTCGGCATATATACACGAGCTACGTAAGACATAAAAAATTTCTGTAACATGGGCAATTTTACTTTTCATTAATCTTGCTTTAAGTGCGATACAAGCAATTTTCCCGATACGCGAGATGAAAGTGTAATAAGATCCTTGCAGTTTGAAAATCCGTTTTGCGGGCGCGAACGACGGTGCGATGAGGGCGTCGTTTTCCGCTCGAAATCACCGCCTTACAGCTTATCTCGTCGAGAAAAGGATTAACGACGTACGTGGCTCTTATCGGCATAGAGGTAAACCCCCAATGGGCCGGGAACAAAAACGCAACGGGCTAATGACGTTGACGCGGCAACCTGTTGTCCGGCCCTTTTTGAACAGGACGGCCGTGCTAATAAATAGTCCCGTCCGTCCGGTGGCGCATCTGCGTAGGAAAAAGTTTACTCGAAAAACTCGAGCGCCCCTCAGGGGCTACGGGGCGCGCACCCGCGCTCACCCCCCTGCGAAACAGGAGGCGGCATTATCATTATAATCACGCATCGATGCGCTGATCAGCAGCATTGTCATACCAAATGCTGAACTCAAGAGAACGCGGACAAACACAATACGAAAGCACTCTGTGCGGTTTTTAGGCGCTACATTTTTATGGAACATACGATGATATCCCGGGAGACGACATCTCTAATATTTCGATTTATTACGAGACCGCTAATTAGCGCGTTTGAAAAATTTCAAAATTTTTCTAACGCACACACAATAGAGGAAAATAATAATTTTATTAAACTGTATATTGTAGAAAATGTGAAATAAGAAAATGTGTGCTTGCAAATGGTTACGTTAGATGCAAGAAATATGTTCGTCTAAAGATGAAGAGAAAAAATAAAACCGCATGTGCGGCAGAAGAGCTCTCGATGTTTGTCAACCTCGAGAGAGGTACGATCTCTCGTTCTTCTGCGAGATACTTACAGTCAGAATGGCAGGTGGGACGTCTCGATTTAATATGAACGAAAATAATCAGAAGAACACTTCACGAGTCGCAAGTGCAAGTGCAAACAAACTTTATCATAGAATTCTAGACACTTCTATCCCGCGCGCACATGTTCCGAATTCGCGAGCCTGAGGGATGCCACCCCACATGAACGTCACATATGTCGAGGTCTCTCTTCGGCAGGACCCTTCCTGCCATCCCGTGATGTACCAGAGAGAGAGTGCTTACTAGTGGTACCTTGATGCCCTCGCTGACTGTGTAGGGTGCACCTATACGGATACTATTACAGTGGGGCAAGTGCGGTTCGCTACGGCAACACGCCCGTCCATTTTAGAATTTGCAGAATCATCGACCCATCACGCGCGCGCGCAAGTTAGTCTTGTCATTGTTGTTGCTCCTTCATCTCTCGCGCGTTTGAGATGACAAAAAATTAATCGACACTCTTGAAATTATTTTTGAAAATGAATTATACAGTTGCGGTACATTTTGTGATACATAAATAATCGAATAATTAACAAATCGAGTTATCAAGCCGGGAAGGAGAGAGAGAAACAACGAAAAATCGGTTGACAGTTTTTATCTGTATGCGTGCACGCTCTTAATCCGACATATGCACGAAACAAACAGAATCGGAATATTATCATAGCCGAATAATAGGCTTAGAAAATAAACTAACTAATACACACAGAGATACCTTACGTAAATGCTAGCAATACTAAGTCGTGCGACCCTTCTAATGGGTAATTGGATTTGGTCGGTGCGGTGATGTTCATTTGACATCATCGGGACATTTACGTGCGTCGACACCGCTTGCTATTGGATTACTAGAATATTTAAGTATCTGCATCTACCAAAAGACTTTGCTGTTCTATATGTGTGTGTGTGTGTATATATACATCTATCATTTTCTAAACAAACTCGTCAAGAAAGATAAAAAAAAAAACTGTTTTATAAGAGACGCAAATGTATCTTCTTGTCTCACAAAAAAAGAGTTTTGTTTCACAATTTCAATTTTAAAAGATGTCTTCTTTAAAACGTTTTGTCTTTACAAACCAAAACGATCTTTTTTTAAGGAGCAAAGCATAACTCGAGAAAAAAGTAGCACCTCCATTTCTAAATAGCTTCTCATACTCCGGAGTCGCTGCCATAAGGTGGCAATGTTACAGGCCGTTGGGCAGCCGAGAGGGATCTCATGAATCACAGCACTGAAAGAGAGACGAGCTTTAGAAAAAAGGAGATTGAAACCGGTTTGGCACGCGCGCATGTCGAGTGTTTCGTAATGACGCCTGCAGACCCTCATTAAGCTTCATTATCTTGTCATGTGATAAACATTAATCGACGTCTCTTGACACTTCATGTACGAGCGGTGCGCGCTGAAGCAGCTTCGGCGATTACTCACTGTTATAACTTGATTCAGCAATTAATTTACATTGCATATGATTAAATTTAGGCGATAGCACAACGGACAACAACTACAACAATATACTCAAACATGTTTGTCAAATGTAAGATAGTTAAAGAAGTAGATTCAAGACGGTTGAAGTGGAAAGAAGGGAAGAGAGCCAAATTACCCGGCACAGAACACATTATCTCCACTTGATAGGCCCCGTACCCTCGAAGCAGTGATTCTCCGACGTAAATTGCTCGAACAGAATCTCAAAAAGAAATAGATTTTCTTCAGACTTTAGACTCGTAAGAGGATTGCGAAACACTGCGGGTTTCTTCTTTCTTCTTTCCCTCCTAACTTCGCGATTGCCTCCGTCGCATAAATTTATTCAAACAAATTCTATAATTACTTTTTCGTCTCAACTGCCACTCGACCCAAGATTTATATCCTCGATTACCTAGTAACGCTCCAATGTTCTTATCATTTACATAAAACGTGTTTTGTAATTTTACGATGAGTTAAAATTTTTTAAAATATAAGATCCAAGGTTAAAGTAAAACTTATAATAAATCTTTGAAGCTTCTTTATAGCTTTTTTAAAAAAATCAAAATACGTATTGACAATTTAATTTTCTCTAGACTAAGTTAGCATAAAAATAAATGTTTTTAAGGATTTCAATTAAAAAATGAAAATTTGTATCTGTCTCTTACAATTAATAATTAGTATAATAATTAGTATACAATAATCTACGATAAAGACGGCGAAATTTTTATGCAATTTAAGTCATTTTAGCGTTTGCATCTACTTTTTCAAATTCTTCTCTCACGTCTTTCTTAAATTAATACTGTCTTGTCCTTAGATCGAGTGTGAAAATAATTTAAATTAGTTTTGAGAACAGAAAGAAATTTTATATTGTGCACAAGAGTATATAAAAGTAAAAACAATTTATTTAACGAATAAAAATATAATTTCTCAATGGTTTTTGTATATCTACCCCTAAAGCTTTTATTCAAAGAACCGGAGCATCACAGAATCAACCCTTAGCGTGTGCGGCTCGCGCCGGAATGATTAGTCCCACAACATTGCCGTTGTGGCGCCACAGTCTTTGGTATCCAAGGTGGGCGTCAATACAGATCCAAGCGGCTTCATCTATTGGTTGAACGGCTCGAATCTGATTGGTGTACGCTATAAAATGGGCGAGTCTATCTGGACGGGCTGGTCGGTGCGCTGTACCAGTCGTGATCACGCCCACCGCGATAGTCCGACCCCACTGGGACCTGCTGGCGCACCGCTAGTGCCGGCCCTGACACATTCGACAAGCGGCGCCGTAACGGGAAGCAACGTGCAACTGGGGACCTCCTCGAAGGACCTCTCCGCTGGTCACGAGACACGCTTGCGACGTTTTGGCGGCGACGATAACACGCATCAGAGTGCCGGTGGAAAGTACTCAGATTATCACTTCTGTGCACGCACTCGTGTCTTATACACCTCCACCGGGTATAAGAACCGCGAACCGTTCTCGAAGGAGCTGTCATAAGAACACCTTTGGGGGAACGTTCAGGAAGCAGTCAATGGGACTTTTGCCACGAAATCTACAAACATGCGATATGTTGTATAGGCAGTGATACAACCAGTGATAAAAACCGACCTTTGACGAAGGGACGAAGGACAGAGGATCCTGCACGAGCAAGTGAGAACAGTAACCCAGTGAGAACAGTGCACCGTGAGACGTCAGCGCGCGCGGTCCTTAGTGCGCGCTCGTATCGCGAACTCGTGACACGCATCACGTTCGGACGCATGTGCACCGGCACGCGGTCGGTGCGCCCGGCTTGACGGTGCTACTCGAAACGACGTGTGACACTGTCAGTGATGAGCGGACACTCACGCACCGCTACTACGGACTACGAGCTACCTCGTTGACGTTCCAGTGATCGACGATTCATGCACGATCTTAAAGAAACGTGGCACCGGGGACACCCGCTCTGACGGAGGGACAACCGGTGGAGTCTCTCGCGGAGGCGCGAAGGGGTAATCGAGGGGGTGACGAAGGTTCCTGCAAAGAGTGGCATCGCGAAGGAGGAAGCCTGTTGCCCCAAGATAATCCTTACGGCCTCACCACGCGGTCCGACGAGTGGAGCAGTCTCCTGCCCAGCTCCACGATCGTGGGTGCTGGGGGGTCGGCATGGCTCGGACTCGGCGCCGGGGGTGGTACCGGGGCCACTACGGGGGGCGGAAGTCCCGTAGAGCTCGAGGGCCACTGGGGACGAAAGCTGTACGGCGCGAGTGTGGCACCGCCACCCCCGCCGCCTCATCATCATCCGCGGGCACCGTTGGTTTTCGCGCCTCAAGATATGAGGCAGATACTGAAGGAAGAACCTGTGCCACCACGTGCTTGGCCGCAGCCCGCGCTCGCCGACAACGGAACGTGAGTCCAATCACATTAAAGTGCATGTCTTTACGGTGACAGATAGAAATCGCGATGTATAACTATGACAAAAATATGACACATAGAGAAAAACTTAATATAAAAAACTTTACGTGTCTAAAAGTATATTGTTTTTGATATTTCTCTTCTTAAATTCTATCATTGGCGTGACAGTGGCTTTTATTCACAAAAAGAATTCAGTTATATTCACGTTATATGGAAGGAATTTTTTATGTTATAACGTATTAGTTAAAAAAATAGAGATCTTCTCTTTTTAAAGAGTTAGATAAGTCTGATTTGTCAAGAAGTTTTGAGAAAAAAGAAAAGAAAGAAAGAAACTTTTGACGCAATTCTATTTCTGTCACCGACGGCGAGGAAATCTGCCGTATTGTCAACTAAAATTTTCTGTTATCTGTATAATTCTCTATTAAGGTAATAATCATTGCAAAAAACAACTCCGCAGCCCGAAAAAAATATAGCAATTTTATTATACGAATCAGCAATTTGACTATTTGTGCTGCTGCTGCAACGTTTGCCGTCGGATCGCACATCGAGCTGCACCCTTGCGCGTCGTTTTTACTACTTGTTTCTATTCACCGAAATTGAGATAATTTGAAATGCTTTAGACGCACGATAAATAAACCTTGTTTTTATGCAAAACATTGGAGTTTATTTTACAAAAATAAATATACGTTTAAAGTTCTGTCAAGGAGAAAATAAACAGTTTCCACGCGCGCTCCCTTGCTTCTTGAAAAGTCAGTGAATCATTTATTTTTTCGTTTGACATCGCAAGAGACGCGGCAGATAAATCGCTTCGCACATTTTTCTTCCTTGTTAAAGATATCGTCACATTTCGCAGATGACAATATACTGACGGTATACACAACAACGGGTGTATAACTTACGTCGTCGACCGGTAACATTCGTGGCACGAAAACAAATATCCGCTTTATCTTCACGAGCATCCGTTTCAAATCGTGGTGCACACGTACCTGCGTTTGGCGAACGATAAACCGTGCTTTATTGCAGCCTCGCTTAAGGGATTTGTACGACGTGCAAACGACGAAGGTACAGGTACCCTACGACTCGAAAAGGTAAATCGGGGCGAGCCGACGGATTCGCTAATCCAATAGCGGTTCTCTTAACTAATCCCTTCTTCCAAGCACCGTGACACGGAGACCGACCGGAATCGAGTTAATGTAATTGAGAATTTTAGCGCCTTTTGCTCATCGCTCCGCTCGAACTTTCTTTTTTCTTTAACTGATCTTTCTTCTCTCCCCGTCGGTTATCGAAACCGACTTCTTTGCGAAAGAAGACGAATTATTTCCATATTTGCAAAACTCTTGTGTGTAAAATAAAAAAATAAAAGTCTATCTTGTTTTTTATTTCGAGAATGTAAATTAATAAATTATCTACAAGTTGTACTCTGTAAAGTGGTTAAAAATTTTAAAAAACTTTGGTTTATCGCAGAATATATTAATATTTAGAAAAGTAAATAATTTGGTTGCAATATCACAGCAGACATTTGTATAAAATTCTCGATTACGAAGTTTTTTTTGTCGAAGTTAATTGAATCAATGTTGCGGCAGTCTAGATAATTGCCGGCGGGAGTTTGAGTCGCAAAATGTTAAGCGTCAACTTTCGCCTTCGCGAGAACTCAACCTGGAAAGTTTCGTTTCCTGCTATACGAAGAACGGTTGTAGCAGCGCACAACTGCGTTACATCGAGAACTAGAGGGGGAGAGCCGGGCTGCGAAACTGTTTTAAAACTCGCGCGAAACAGCCGCATAAACTCTCACGCTTTTTAAAAACCCTTAAAAAAGTTATCCACCTAATGAAGCGGTAAACCTCCGCGCTTGACGGAAGGGGGAGGGTAGGATGGTGTCGCACGACGCGGAAAACCGATGATTTCTCACACGTATCAGAAATAAAAAAGAAAGCGCGCGAGAGAGAAAAATTGCAATCAATCTTCGAAACGGCAGTTGTTCCGAAAAACTCGACTCGCGCGCATCACTCACACACAATTCCACGTCGTACACGCTCTTGTTTTGTAATAAATATTCAGCTTTCCTCTTTTCATAAAGTTATCAATTAAAAAATTTACAATTCTAATGATAATTACACACGCAAATCCAGATATTAAATATTTCCTAATGTTTCGCGCGCCAGCTATATATATATATATATATATATATATATATACCAACGCGATTTAATGGTGGGATAATATATGATTGTGTTTTAACTTAATTGAAATATACATGAAAATTATTTATTACCGCGCGGCTTCCCGTGTGGAATATTTGTGAAATGTATACATGCACACTTTACAGTCTGTTAATAACTAATAGATTTTTATGCGGTGGTGTAGCTGTGCGCGATGAAACACACGGGCGCCAAATTGAACAATGTTCGCCGTAACGCGCGCCGGTTGCAAATTACATTCGGATATATTACAAATTGCTCATTATCTCCGTACACATTATGAATCGCGCGTTGGGCGCGCGAGCGTAAACAGAGAGCGCGCTTCGGGTAACTCGCAATAACTAACGCCCCCGACGGTGCGTATTACCCACGGATTTATTGTAATTCTCTACGATTGCTTTATCCGCGAATTCGTAACCATATCGGTGGGTTCCCGTATTATCCGCATATTTCGTTCATAATGCACAGCGATGCAAATAGCACAGGTCATATCTCGTGCATAAAGTATATATGCAGATATCGATCGCGACAATCCGACAATCTCTCGACAATTCGTTTCTCCGAATGCGAGTCCGAGATTGCGTTTCGTCGTCGTCGTCGTTTTAATGTCGATTACGTCGTTACATCATGCGCGCGGACGATTCCGCGGATTTCACGGAAATGAAAGAGCCCCGTCGTAATATCTTAACGCGATATAAAGCGCAAAATTCCTCCCCTCGTAACTTGAATCGCGGTTCGTAAACCGCGCAAGTATTTTGTACGCTTTTATTTCCCATGATCTATTCGTGCAATTGCGCGCGATACTTATCGTGACGATTTTTTTCACAAAGCACGTCGCTAAGTGAGGGGATCGGGGAGCAAAAATTATTCCATAAAAATTATTCCACGTTCTTACTTGTGGATTCGGACGCGCGCTATCGCCATCGGTCGATCAGAGGACGTCCCTCTTCCCGAAATCGAATTGCACGGACACTTTGGTCGACGCGAAAGAATAATCAGGCGGCGCGGAATAGCGGAGGGTCGAACGATTCACAGGTGCCGGAACGAGCGGCGTTATCTGCGAGCCGAAAGCGCACGCGTGGCAAATTGCACGTATGAATACAGTAAACGCGAATGGAGCCCGTAATTATCACCTCGGCGTTGGTCGGTAGGACGAGCAACACGCGCCCGTATAAACGCATAAAGCGTACGTTATCCGCATATATATTTGGCGATGTAATATATAAACGTTTCGGAGGCTGTGTGAACGACACTAAACATGATGAGATGCATAAATTACAGTCGTTTAAAAAACAAATATTAATAAAGACGCGCGTAAGCTATTTTGATAAAGAAAAAATAGCGAAATTTCCACCTTGCAGACGCAACGGACATGTATTTCTCTATCATGTACAATAGCGAAATATTGCGTAGTTTATATTTTATTATAATAAATATGTATATATAAATTACTTCACGCGAATTTTCGCACTGAGATAATCGCATCATTGTTGTCGTATTACGCGCGATACGAACCAAACGCGTATACGCGCGCGGTTTTCCGCAATCCTCCGATAGTCGTCCCAAAAAGGCGTGGTGGAGCAGCAGCGCGAGTGATAATATAATGGTGCGCGCGCGGAAGGACGTGCCTACACGTTATATAGGAATTGGTGCATGGCAAACGGGGCAAAATAATCGGACGTCGAGAGTTATGGGGCGCGAACCGCCGGCCGGTTAATCAGCCACCGATAATTATCGACACGGGCAGTACATCACTCCCCTTCCTCTCCAAACGCATCTTCCCCCTCGCATCCTCCACCGCGATCCTCTCGATGGTCGTCCCCTCCTCCTCCTCCTGCCAGTTTGTTCCCGAAAACCCGCGTTGCAACCCCTTGCACAACCGATCCCTTTCCGTTCTCGCGTTCTCTCTCTCTCTCTCTCTCTATCTCTCCCTTTCTCGCTCTACCTGCCGGCGGCTCGGCATCCCACCACCTGGCGTGACAAACGCACCGCCGATACCATCATTTATTTCGCAAATGTGCTGCAAAACTGCCGCTATTCATTTTCGGTCCAGTCGATTCAGTTTTCCGCTCGGAGGGTCCGCCCTGATGGCCGTGCGCGCGCGGCTCTGCACAGTCGTGCGATAGTTTTATCGTTTCGCGACGGCACGATCGCACAGGCCAGAGCCGATAATGCGATTTCTCGGCGGTGATTTTTAACCGCCGCCGAGCGCAATACACATTTTGTGAAAAAGTTAAAAAATACTTTAATGCAATTATATTTGCCGCAGATCGATCGAGATTTGTCCTTGGGATTTGCAAGAAGTTCGATAAATTTTTTATTTCATTATGTTACATCACGAAAGAGAAAGAAGGAGAGAAGCTGATAACGAAATAGAGAGAACGATGTAAAATAAATATTTTATTACACGCAACTATGAGCACGCATCGGCAATGTGAAAAAGTAAAACGATAAAATCGTGATAAAAATGTCTGAGTTTTACGAGATCAATCCGATATCCGCACGCGTAGAGTATGCGAAGCAACGTACTTGAAAAGGGGACTTTCTGTGCCATTACTCAAAGATGGCATTGGAGTCCGGCGGCCTAATCTCGGCACATGAGACCTTAATGGGATTTTAAGGCGTTGAGGCCACCTGCGCGCTTCCCCACGGTTCGACCTCGTTTGTCTTTCCTCTCTGCCGGTTTGAGCATTCTTATTGCATTCAAGGACGAGATTGATACACCTCTTTGACTTCGCAATAGAGAATATCATTTAACGTTCCATTTCGGCTTCAACAGTAGTCTCGAAATTCAAAGATCGTTCGCACTATTTGTTCCAAGTTAGTATTGTCGTACGCATACACGTTTGTAGATCAAACAAACGTTTGTCTTGTTATATAATTGATATTAAATTGCAACTAATTTCTCTTACAAGAGAAATGTAAAAACAACTGCGGATTGCCTTACACGTAAATTGACGCAATTGTCTTATGATATCTGATGACTTTTATATTGTACAAACAAAAAAGAACTACATCATAAGACAAAGATTATTCTAATAACGTCATTTGTCTTGACTGATTACAGGGTTGGCGTGGGTCGTGCGCATTTCGAGAAACAACCGCCGAGCAATTTGAGGAAGAGCAATTTTTTCCATTTCGTAATCGCCCTTTACGATCGACACGGTCAGCCGATCGAGATTGAAAGGACGTCGTTCATGGGCTTCGTCGAGAAGGATCAGGTAATGTTTCTCTCAGTTATTACATTCTTCGTGTGGCCGTTTTCTTAAAATCTCTCGCTTGTCGCGAGATTGATCCGTCGATTCGATAAACCGCGGTTGCAAGTTAACGTCCGAAATCGCGAACAAAAGAAAAAGAAATGATCGAAGCTCGGGAGAAAAACCCGATCCGCGATCGAGACATTTTTCTTTCGGAAGGTGAGCGCGCGCGGACGAGCGGCTAATAAAGGGCCGCCGGCGAGTTTGTGAACACCGGTGGAAATGAGCGACGATAGCGGGTGATAAGTTCGGAATTTCAATGCTTCGCGCTAACCGCCGCTCTCCCGGGAGGCCGGATGAAAAAAAGGAGAGGAGACCCTTTATGACGCCGGGGAATATCGTGCGAGCACGCGCTTATCTCGATAATTGCCGTTTCCATCGGGGCCGGCGTCAAATATTAAACAGCAACCGCCTATATATACATATATACATTGTACGCGCGTACACGCGTATCTGTATCGATAGTCCGTGGAATCCATACTCGACGCGTCTCTTTTCCGGCAATTAGCCGGACAGGCGAAAATCCATCGGCCGCGTGAGAAATGGATGGACGCGCGATGCAGGATCACCGGGGATGGTCACGCGAAGCGAATGACCTATACGAATAATAAAGAGAAAGAGAGAGAAAGAGAGAAAGGCGCCCTTCGAGCACCTTTCCACCCACGCCGCCGCCACGGCCGTACCTTCGATCGGAGATTATGCTTCTGTCGGGCTGTTTGTTGGCCGGGGCACTCGTGCGCAAAATATTAGCCTCTCCGAGAAATTAACGTAATTGCCACGATACAGTCTGCGAGAGTCTAATTATACACAACAGCACAATGAATTTTGTAATATACATACATTTATTCCGCTTATACATTTTTTTTCTTTTTTTTTTTTATCTCGCACGATATGATAATATACAAATGCGGAAGAGCACTTCGCGCGCGCGCACATCTGTATCTTTTAAGACCTTTGCTTTATATAAGCCATGAAACGCGAAGCTGGTTTTTTTTTTTTTTTTATGTTCAATTCCGTAGCCCTCGATATTACAGCTATCCGCTGTTCAGTCAAAATAGCGACTCGCGAAACGGCCATCTCGCGCTATTACAATGATCTCCAATAAAGCGATCAGAATATTAAACAAATTTTATAGATAATTGAAACTATCATTCTTAAAAAATATACATATTAGAAGAATTTTCATTACATATTCTTCAGATCAACAGCAAAGATCGAACGCAATCACTTTATCGCGATAAAAACCACCGACTGATATCTAACAGATCGCGAACAGTTCCGCTTGCAGTAAACGACCCCGAAAAAAATCTCTCAAACGGGACGCGATTGTCAGCGTTCAGTCATCGTTAGGAGCTCCACTTTCTATTGGTCAATTAGTACAGCTGTTTAAGGAGAAGTTAACTTCGGCCGGCGCGCGTTCACGACGCAGCGCGTCCATTCTCTTGCGCAAGAGAAATCGCGGCGTGTTGGGAGATCGCGCGCGCGGGACAAACGAGCGGGTGCTGCGTGCATTTGCACAGGTAATACACATCTCCGGTATGTGTGGCGCGGCCAGAAGAACCAGTATTACGCACCGCGCGCTTTATGGCGTTACGTCGAGGATCAATCGATCAGACAGTGCGTATGTACGACGTTTCGTGTGTATGGAGCTCAAAGCGCACACGTTACACACACCAAACAACCGAAGGGAAATCCGTGAGATGCACGGCACGAGGACGAGCCAAGGTCCACGCGCGTATAAATTATCGAAATGTAATCCCGACCTCTGGAATTCGAGCGAGAGCAGCTCCATACCTACCTACAACGACGACGCTCTGTCGGAAGTTCTCTCTCTCTCTCTCTCTCTCTTTCTCTCTCCGTCTCTCTTTCTCCTTCTCTACGCCCGAGGGTAACGAGGTACACCCCCTAATAAATCTATCCGCCATAAATCGTCGGCTAATTCGACAGGAAGGTGTATATAGTTAGATCGCATTGTGGGATGTGAGAGATCGTGGATTTAAGAATGTAACACACACAGCGTGTGAGTTATTACGATCTGTGATTCGGAAAGTTATGGAGTTTTGACGGATTTTGAACGGATCGAACTTTTTTCGTCGCGATGTGCGACGCGCGCGTACAAAAAAAAAAAAAAAAAGAAAATCATTCACGTGCACAGGATGTTCTAAATTTCTGTGTTTTTTAAAAGATAAATAAACGTTAATTTATCGAATTCAACTTATTTCGAACATCAGTTCGTTTATATACAAAGTATCGCGCGCTTAATTAATTATTCGTGACCTGCGATATCTGGTTGAGCATCTTCTCATTTTCATCGCGTCTGTCGTCTCTCTTTTCGTGAATCTATATAACATTCCGCTTGCTCTTGCTCATCTCTCTTCCCCTTCCCCATTCTGACCTTATAATATGTGCATAATTCACGTTGTCGGAACAGTTGCATCGCGTGGCCTCCCTATTAATTAGGGTCGTGCACCGCGGACATGTATCAACCCCGTGCGGAGAGAACCGTTTGTGCCTCGGTCCACGCACTTCCTCCTTCTCTCCGGCCCGTTGCTGGTCTTCATCGGAAATGTGTATATAATTTGCCACATAATTACGTGACGCAATATTATAAATATTTGTGTTCGAAAAAAACTATTGCACAAAACTCATGCTTTCATATATTTCTGTGAGTTAATGTAATTTATTTATCGCTATAAAATTTTAAACGACGTTAAAACGATCACTGGTCATAGACGACGACGACGACGACGACGACTACGACTACGACGGCTACATAAAAGCACGTGAATTGAGTCTTGTTAAGCTCGACGCGGTGCAACAGTCGTACGCACGTACCGCTCCCGGAAATGGACGCTCTAGGTAAATACCTAGTATCTCTCCCTGTTCCGTCCGCTTTTTGTTCGTGTTTAATTAAAAAGTAGTCAGCAGGATGAGGAGAGAGTAGCTCGACCTATCCACGTATATATCTGATTAACGTCCGTCGTGCACCGAGAGCGAATTTAGAGATTAATGGTCGCGACGAACACCGACGACAGGAAAGAGCTTAATGCGTATACGCTCGGACCGCGCGCGCGACGGAAAAAAGGAGAGAAAGACGTCGTCGGTCGGACGGGACGCCGATCGGGTGAAGGTAGGGCCGATTATCCGATGAAGCAAGCCGCGTGCGCGCGCGCGGATCCGCGGTCGGAGAGAGAAAGAAGGAAAGAGAGAGACAGAGAGGAAACTATTTCGTTAGAAAAATGATCACTTCCCGTTCATTCGCGGAGAAATCTCGCGATGGATTTATGCGGTTTTCTTATCCGCATCGACTATTCCCCTGCTTAAGCTGATAAGCTATAATCTTGATCTCTCTTACGGAACTCGTGCTCGTCGAAACGGAAAATACAGTCGGGCCCTGAAATATAAGAGAGTACGACAGTATGAGATTTTCCGCGACAAACGTAAAATACTACGACCAAAAAAAAAATTAAATCTCCTTTTTTCATTTTATATGAGATCGATTATATTCCCCTATTCCTGAATATTATTCATGCGACTTTTTTGTGATCAATTGGAATTTTATTTTTTCGAAGCAATGTTTTTTTTTTTTATTTATAATCAAAAGTATATAAAATAGATATTGCACTAATTAAATTAGCAAGAGGCGCACAACTGGAGAGATTACGATCGTTTAATGAAATGTCTTAGAAAACTACCAGATAAATGAAACCGAACAAAACGAAGTTCTATCTATGCGCGCGTAATTACGTTAATTTGACGTAGAATCGATCGAGCTTCCAACGTTTATCCTCGAGTCGAAAGGTCGTGTGCACGACTAAAAGTCGTGGTCGTGGTGCGGCGGCGGGGCGGTCGTGGGTGTACCATGATGTTCCGGGGGTAGGTAGTTGAAAATGCATTACCGCGGTCGCAGCATATGGCACGATGCACGCATGACTCGTCAACGGGGCAGGATGATAATTATGCATCGCACGCCATACGTAATGGCATGGCTCTTACCGGCGCATCAAGAAATTAATAATTAGCGTGAGGTGAAGCAGGCCGGGCACACACAGGCGTTGCGTCACGGTGCACTTAATTAAAATAGAACGGAAAGCGAAGAACGTGAGACACCGCAACAACACGTTCGAACAACAACCTAACCACACCGTAGCCTTCGTTATCTGGCGACAAGATCTTTTTAGACGATTTAGAAATTATTTCGAAACTCTCTAATCAAAGTTAACGCAATATTATATTGTGTTGTTTTCTTTTGCAGGAGTCGGAAGGCCAGAAAACAAACAACGGTATTCAATACAGTCTGCATCTACTTTACTCCAATGGTGAGTGTTGTAAAATTTAAATATTGTTTATTTTTCTTTCGTCTATATAACATTTAAATAATTAAAGCGAAAACTTGATCTTTACTTAAGCATATTATTTATCGGCGTTAATTTTAATTTTCCACAAATTGTAATCAATTCAAATTGTTTTCCACACACAGAACGCTCGATCATTTAATATTTATCGAATTGCATATTTGTGTGTTAAATATGCGGCTTTAATCCCGACGATGAAATTATTGAAACGCGTGAATGAAATACAACGTCGAATACGTTGTAATGACGTTCGGGAAGACGTCACGACCCGAACAGAATCTCGAATCGCGATCAGTAATCGCGTATTTTTATTGCGGGAGGGGGGAAGATGCGTTAATAGCGTATCCGCAGCGACGATGACGGGCCATCGACATTCCGCGCGGACACCCGGTCTCTTAGGGCCTCTAAAAAGTTCAGGGACTTTTGAGACCCGCGCGCAACAGAGACATATTTTACGTCATTGGTCCGGTCGCGACGCAAAAACGGTCCAGCTTCCGTCTTGAAGAAGTGCGCGAATGTACGCGCGCGCAAAGGGAGCAGAAGAAAAGAGAGCGCGATTCGAAGGTGGTCCGGGCCAGGCAGACCCTCCAAAAACCGCGCGAGCTCGCATTATGAACATATTAAAAAGCCGCAATAAGGCGCTACACACGCGCGAGTTCCCGGCCCGACAATTTTTCGCTCCATATACGCCACGAGTAACGTCAACAAACCGCGCTCGTCTCTTTATCCCTCGTTCTTTATCCGTTCTCCCCCTCCGTCCCGACCCATGAAACCACCCCTCGTCTCTCTTTCTTTTGCCTCTCTTCTGCCTTTCCTCGTCTTTCTTTTTTTTCCCCCCGCGCACGTTCGTATATATACCACAATATCCACCTCCGTCTCCGTTTCGTCGGGGTCCGATCAATCAATGCAAGATTTTTGCGTTGACTTGCTCGACTGAGGGACCGCGCTCCCATCTATGGGCACTAAAACGTGTCGCCAACATCGCGAACAAGAAACAACTAACTGTTGCAAACTAAGGAATACCAACGCGCACCTCTCGCGGACCGTCTTTCAGACCGATAGTTCTTCGTCTCTCTCGCGCTTTCTTTTGCCAGTCCACCGGTTTTCTGCCCCACGTTTTCTGTATCCGCTCTATTGGAGAACGCGTGCTCTCTCGTCTATTTGTACATACGCTCTTCTTGGCCTTTCCTTATCGTCATGCAATTTTGTCCGTGCTTTCTCTCCGAGATGCGTGCTTGTCGGCGATCGGCTTTGCGTATCGGAATCTTGATTGACGAATATAGAAAAAACAATTTGAACGGAAAAAATTAAAGATAGATTAGTTTAAATCTGGTAAATTGGAAATTTTCTCACACAACAACATTTAAATGTTTTTACAATCTTTTATTCGTAGGTTTTCGTCTGTGAATTATGTTTTTTTTTTTTTGTCTTTTGATAGGGGAGGAACTAGTTAGTTTAAATATTGGCTAGGCTACTCGCAAAAAACTCGGAACGCTCGTTGAAAAAAAATTACTTGCAATTATCGAACACGGATGACGGAGTTTTATACATTGTCGCGCGCGAGTACACACTAGACTCGCAGTCATTTCCTTTACAGTCGATCGATACATCAGAGGAAACTCTGATTTATGCGCCGCAGATCGGGCTGTCGTGTATCGCATCGTCCGTTTTATAAAAGTTTCATGCACGAAATACTTTGCGCGCGCGCGCGCGCGACTGTTATGCCCAGGAGACAAATTGGAGCGCGGACATGCTCCGTCTCTCCCAGTCCGCCGTTATTCCGGCAGATCCACATCAGGTGTGTTCTCCCGTGCACGTGATGGCGTCACCGATCGCTCTCGGCCAGGCAATAAATCTATAATTAAATAATAAATAAGGAGCGCGTTTCTCTACCGTTCGAGTGACGACGGGCTCTCGCCCATATCGGGCTTTACTCCTTTTTGTCATCGCTCGCTCCTCTTGCATCTTCGCGTGCTCTCCTCCTTTCTCGTCCGCTTCGTCGTCTGCCCTTTTCTTGCACGTTTCCCGAGTCGTCGCCGCACGCACGCACGCACGCACGCACGCGCGATAAGAAAGATACGTGATACGTACAACGTGCTCGGTAAGATAGAGACGGAGACGAAATACACGAGTCCGTATCCGACGGAATATATATCGCAGCGCATAATAAAGGCGCCGCTGATCAAGGAATCGCAACGGACGGGCGGTGTCTGCTTTTTCGAACGATCGTTTTTTTGTTTTTCTTTTCGCCACCTTTACCCGCCGGTCGCCTAGTTATGCTAATGCCGAACCGATCTAGACTTATTTGCCTCCGCTCAGCGGGACATGACACGCGAGTCTTCTTTCTTATTCAGCACGTTCTTCATCATCGCTTGCCTTTATTGTCGCGTCGCTTGCGAATTACCCCGGCGATAACGGCTTGACGCGCAACATTCCGCGCGCTCATAATTACATTCCAAGTTCCCTTAACCGACGCACAATGAATCGGTTTGCGGCAAAAAAACGAATCGTTTTTCTCTCTTTCCACAACGTGCTCTTTCATTGTTTGTTTTCCGAGAAGTAATGTTTGCGTGTGTGTGTGCGCGCTGAGAGCGCGTAAAGTTTTATATTTGCAAAAACTTTTCTCTTGAAGTTACGATTGGCGGTGTTACAACTTACTATATATAAACCACAATGCGGTCATATTTATATAGAAAGACCGGAGCACACTTTCTCTACAATATACTTCCGGTACGGTAGATCGTTAGCGATTATACACAGAGAACTCTTGCAACTATGGGAAAGCCAAATATTCCAGGCGGAAGCTTCCCAGTTATTCGGTCAGTTTAGCGTCGACCCGTATTTGCAAATCCTGACATGGCCGCGGATACGGTAAACCGGTCGACTGCGTACGTAACTTCCGGTAAAGCCGCGACGGTTTCTCGAGGTAATTTGTGAGCTAGTTTCGAGCAGAGTATCGTAATCCGCAATAACGTTATGCGGCGTGAGCCTGGGCCTGGGCGCGCCCGCCGGGTCTGGGAGTCTTATGTCGGGATTACTTGGCTTACCGGGCACGCGAAGCCGGAAGCCACGGGGGTGTCTGTCCGAAATACACTCCGGGATTACCCCGGTTCTCCCGTAGGAAGGCAGGAAGGAGCAGTTTGGAAAACTTGTAAACGCCGAGATGCGCGCACGGCGAACTAAACATATATACATATAGCGCGTGATAATGTGGCGCGTATCGATGCGTATCGGGCAAATTTTCGCGACGTCTTTTCCGCGCGAAATCAGCTACTTTTTTTTCCAGCGAGCATATTTGCAAAATGTGAAGAAAAAAACGTGCGTGTGTGCTCGCGCGCGTCTGTATTTTCGTTTATTTTAAATCGAGGCATCGCCGAGGAAGGAAAAGAACGTCTTTGATCTTCTCGAATTGGGTATCGTGTTTGCCTTTCAAAGCGTACCGCGCCGTACCGTGGATACGTGACGATCGTCAAGTTCTTCAAGTTCGAATTTGTATCTCGGGAGAGACAAAAGGGCGTAATAATAATTACCGTATTATCGTTGCGTTTCGCGCAGCATTGTCGGCACTTCAAAGCGGGGTAAGGATCGGTATGAAGCGAAGCATAGGGAGATTGTGCATACGCGACAAAAAACGAGCCGCTTTGTTGCGCGTTCGTCGACTTTAAATACTCCTTAATATGCTACTTTTTATTAAAGGCGGATCCTTTCGGCGGAGAGACGCTTGACAGAATTTGAACACGTTTCCGTATTCGTCGTATTCCTCTCTTGCATCTCGTCGCAAATGCCTGCGCGAAACGCGCTCCTTTACTTGATGGCGCTTTTTCTTGAAATTTCGCGAAGGAGATTGCGTAACAAATTATTTCGATCCTTTATCGAGACGCGTTCAGACTGTTCGCTGAACATCTTGTAAAATACATTTACTATGTTTCTTATTGTATCTGTTTTTTTTTCTAGGTGTCAGGCAAATACAGGATATCTACGTCAGACTTATAGATTCCGCGACGAAACAAGTGAGTACACATTTTTGTTAATGCAATAACAATTCATAATTTTTTATAATTTGATCATACAGAGCAGGGCGATAATTTTGTTCTAATTCTGGATTTTCTTGTTTACGTTTGCTTGTGTGTGGTAACCCGATTCCCGTTCGCTCTAACGCGCGACGTCTCGTGCAATATATCAGGTCCAATTCAGCAGAGCATACCAATCATCTCGTTTTCGAGCAATCTCTCGCGCGCCCGCCTCTCTCTTGTCGTTTTTCACGCGGCGGGTCTCGTGCGAAATCGTCGTAGCGACGCGCGCGCACGTGAACGGGGGTGTTATCATCTCGGCTACAAGCACTTAATTTTCCGGGGGGTTGATTCTTACCCCTCCGGGAAAGCAGGCGCGCGCGGCTGTCCCATCCTGTTATCTGCGCCACGTGGCGAACTCTGCGCGCGGCCCGCGAACCACGTGTTGTGATCCCGCACTACCCAGGGCCGTAGATCCCGACGCGCCGATAAGGCGCAAAGAAGGATCACAAACCTTCGTGCAAACGCAAATACGCCGTGCGATCACGAGCACGATAAAGTCCTTTTATGTTCGTTCGAGGGGGTACCTTTTGGAGTACCGCGACGCCTTTGTGAAAGGTGTGTTTCACACCTACGAAATGTCGCGACACACATAGAGAAATAGGCCGTATCGTAAAAGTTGGGGGGAATGTGCAGATAAACAGACGGATGTGCGATTTTCAACATTTAAATTAGACTGTAAGCTCGGTTGTTTACAAAAATAAAAAATATTAAGAGATGATACATCATCCTTATCGATTTATACAAAGAAAAATGAAAGTTTGACAAAAAAAAACGTTCGTAGAGCACTGTTAATTTACAGAGGGCGAGACAAATGTTTGCGCATCAGTGTAAAATAGATATAGAAATTTCTTGAAATTTTATTTTGTTTCGTGTCGTGACCCGAGCTTCTAACAAGTTCCTATAGATACGAGCACCATTTTAGCAAATTAAATCATCTTGGGGCTGGTCGGTTACGGAGGTAAGAAGAGGGTAGTAGTAGACAGAAGAAGGAAGCGGCGGCGGAAGGACGTGGAGGGTTGGGGAAACAGAGCTGATGTTAGTTTTAGCTGATTAAATTACTAAGCCGCGGTGGCCTTGCACCGGCAGAGACCGGTCCTCAATTCGCGATCCATTCCTTTTATTAATCGGATCCGGGATGTCATAGGGTTGAATGGTTAGAAGGATAGAAGTATAGATCGATATGTGCATTATCTTGCGAAGCAATTGGCGAAATAAGAACCGCATGAATTAAAAACGAACGCAAAGCGCTAATTCCAGAAGATCGAATTATTCAGCAACTCGTCGCAAAACGAGTCACGTTTTCATTTTATAAATTTTTAGCGTGATATCGCGACGTGCACGTAAATATTTTAAACGCGTACCTTGCGTAACACTTTAACTTTGCAAGTTTCACATATAATTTACTCTCCACGTACGTAAGCGAAAAGATATAGCGCAGAAAGAAAAGAAGTAAATTGAGAATACAAAAGGAAAAAAAAAAGAAGAGAGAGATCGAGAGTGTTCGGAAACGATTGTCTATGAAGAAAAGAAAAACGGAAGTGATAGATAGATGCCGAGATATTCTCCTTGGTACTACTGGTGGAATCATACTAGGTAAAGGGAGTCGAAAGTTGGGAGGGAGGGAACGAGACGGGGAAAAGATCGAAAACGAGAAAGCTGCAATTTATACATCAAAGCTTCGATTGAACGCGTCTCCGCCGTCCTGCCAAAGCGAGAGGAAGAGATGCAGACAGGAGAATCAATGTATATTCGCCGCGTCGCGTCGGTGTATGCGTCGCTATATGCAACAACTTGCGCGAAGTGTTTAACAAATCCAGGTCGACGTATCTTTCTCTCTCTCCCCCCCTCTCTCTCTCTCTCTGTGTTTATTGTACTCTAGAAAATTGACAAACGTGGATGAGCTTATCCGTGGATTAAAATGCGGAAGATGAAAGAACCGCTTGTGTATTAGTTGATTCAGTTCGTTGACTTTAAACTCGATGATTAAACATTTTTCGCATTTTACGTCCGTGTGTGTGTCACGATATAGTTCCGTGATACACGGCATTTCAAAAATATAGTAAAATTTACCTTTGTCTCGTCAAAATGAGGAAAATTGCAACAATTGTTGTGTGTATAGCGGTATAAATACTCTTGTTAAAATTGCCTTCATTATTTTCACATCAAAAAGTTTGCGAGTATATATTCGTGCAAATCTGTTCCACTTTGCCGGCGAGTTTCTCACAGGCGAAGCCGAGTTACGGCTTGCAAATTGCGATTCGGAAACGCGCCAACTTTTCTCCGAGACCGAATCAGGTGCTCTGTTATAAATCCGCAATAATTGGCTACATCGAGTCGGCTGCTGAGCTCGGTGGCGAACCGCCCTCCCTCCCTCCCTCCCCTCCGACCCTTAAGCTTTTCTTCAATTTCTTCGCTCCTTGCTAAGGTGGGTATCTATATCAACGTTCGCCTGGAATTCCACCAAGTGAAGTATCTGTGCAACGAGAGACGCGAAAGAGAGAGAGAGAGAGAAAGCAAAAGGAAGAGGGAGAGGAAAGAGAGAAGAAAAGTGGGGGAAGAGGGTGGAAAAAAAGGCGCATGATGTTGAGAAGCGTGCGTTTCTCGGTGAAATTTCCAGAAAAATACGAGCTGCTTCCCGAGAAAGAAACGAGTTTTGTGCAGCGTGGCTGAATGGCGCTAACAACGTACGCTTTTAAGCGCTCGGGAACGAACTTCCGGCTGGCAAGTATAGAGGGGAAGGGGAACGAATGAGGACCAGAATGCGCTTTTTCGCGGGATTAAAAATGCTAAATGGTAATTAGTTCCGGGGATAAAAAAAGCATTTACAGGACGTGCGTACGGAGGCAGAAAACCACGCGCACGGGCGCCGTTATTCTAAATGAATGAACAACAAGAAATAATTGTACCTAACCTTTTTAAACTCCGTCCGACATTGGAGATAGAGTCGGACGATGCTGTAGTGTTTTTCCTCGTCGTAACTTGTCGGCGTTTGCAATTGTCTCGGAAAATCCCATTCGATTATACAAAGTTTGTTCTTTGTTTCGTTTTGATCGAAAGTTTCTTCGCGTTCTTCTTTGATCCTCGATGTGTGATGTTCGCGGCATCAGCCTTTGAACTGACATCAGTCCGTGGCATAAACTACGCGTAGCTAATACTGAAATATGAGTATTTAACCATAGATTAAGGAAATAATAAGTTGGAGATAAGTTAATCCCCGGACAGATAAGAAGAGAAAGAGAGATCGAATCGTTCCCCTCAGGCGGTGGACATTCTTTCAGGGAGCGAGGGTAACGTTGTATGCATGTTGTTCGGCGTATGGGAAGCTGCGGGGGTTGCTCGACCGATATAGAGGGGGATTCCCATGGGACTTTTGGAATCGATTCGGGATGGAAATCATTACGGCAGATTTGAATGACTATCTTCGAATTTATCTGCTCCCTTCAGTACTTGCTTTTCTCCTCGTGTACCGCCACCATCTTCGGGGGTTCCAATAGAACGACGTTAGGATTTTATTATCATGCACGCGTCTTTCTTCACTGAGCTGGTTTGTTGTTCTTCGGTGATATTGCATCCATTAAACATAAGATGCAATATCGATAACAGCTGAAAGAGATATTACATTTCGTAAGATATCATGAAAATATTTGTTTTTAATTTTAAATATAAAATTTTTAAGCACACAAACGGACTAATCGCTCAGTGAAAGAAAGTTTGTGCGATGGATAATAAAACTGCGATGTTCCTTTGAGATAGAAGATGGCGACGGTACGGGACAGGAGTAAGGCAGGTACTGGAGGAAGCGGATATTCATTTATTTTTTTTAAACATCGTGTGTTGCGATATTACGAAATATTACGAATTGTTTATGATCGGACATTCCGAGAGGCTCTCCGCTATAAGTCCTCGCTAAGTAATTCCCGTGGGAATTAAATTGCGGCGGGGACCCAAACATCATTCTGGTGGGACCAGAAAGCAACGGAAGAAAGGCCCCCGTGGGGATCGTACTGACTGGTCGCACCCCCAGGACTCTCCCGTTTGACGTCGTTACCTCCGCGCGACCACCCTTCGCCTACTTCAAGCATTCACCCTTGAGACATTCTGCGCCATAACCTTCACCATATCCGATGAACCCAACGAACTAAGACAGTGGCGCCCTTTTGGGACTAGCATATGTAGATGTGCGAATCCAAATCCTCCACGTACCTTCATTGATTTAAAACTTCATCGCATGCGTTTGTAGTATTGTCTTTAATCCACTAATCGTAATTGTTTTTTTATGTTAATCGTTGTTTTTATGTTAAGTGTAGTTTCTTTTTTATCTTCTTCTGGCATTCGTTGCGTTCAGAGGGCGATAATTTCGAGAATCATGAAATTACGAATAGTTTCCCGAAAGAGACAGCATCTCGCGTCATAAAAATAATTGCTTACAAATTTTGTTCGCACATATCGCAGATATACAGAATAAACAAAAACCGTCGTAAGTCCGAATAATGGTCGTTAAGCAAATAATACAGCACGTTACGTCGCACGCACATGACCTACGCGATTGTGTCGTTGTGTTTAACCGACAATTATTTCGCACACAAAAGACGAGTATATTTATCCTTTAGATCTTGTCAGACGTTTTTAAAGTCTACAATTATTTTCATGTGCTTTAACCATCTTTGGAACGTGTAAAATTTTTTTTTCTATTTCTCTTTCTTGAACGAAAAAATATGAGAGAGGTAATATAATAAAAAAGTATTTTTTTGTTTTTAGCATCATTGGTGTTGAAAGCGCAAAATATATTTTTTTCGCTCGACGAACGTTCCAAACGTTCGGCCACGCGAAGCGACTCGAGAAATATTTTGCAAAGAACTGCCGAAGTTACAGAAAGAAAACTTTAACTGGTCAAGGTGTAAGTAAGCGCTAGCTTTATCTCGCGCGGCAGAGGTTAATACGTACAAAGTACATACTTATGTTAATTATTTCTGGTACAAATAAGTTCGCATGTCCTTTTACTATTAAGACTCGTAATAGCCGAGCGGCACGTAACGTTCTATGACTCTTTCCTTTGCTCTTATACCGAGAACTGTATTTTTTCCCTACATATGTGTGTGTGTGCGTGTGTGTGTGTGTGTGTGCTCGATACTTTAAGCTCACCTTCTTTTGTCATATTTATTCTTACTCTCTCCTCTCTATTCCGCCGTCTTGACATCTCCGTTTCGCCGGATCCCTCTCTGATTTACCCTACCCGCGATGTACACAACCAAGAACGGTTCGTTTACGTTGCGATTCGGTTACTTTGTCCGCATAAATATTTGACGCCATTCTGGAAGTCGCACCTATACACGCCGGAATCAAGAGCGTCTGATACCATTACCGTCATACACCGACGTTTAGCCGGCCAGGCGATGCCGTCAACTCGACGAATTCCCTGGGATATTGTATTTCACGATATTTACATTTTATCGCGCTCCTCTTCGTGAACTTCAGCGATTCAGGTCGTTATGCAAACCACGAAATTGCGTAGAAATCGCACGTGCAATCGGTTGTGCGCGCGGTTTGTTCCTCGCAGTTTTGCTGCAATTCTTCGACAAAAATCGAGAAAAAATATACTACCGTCCGCACAAAAAGAGAAAAAAAAATACTTGATTTCTTAATCCGAAATGCTAATCGTTGTCTTGTATTTTTTATCTCGTGAAAAAATTGATTTTTTTTTTTTAAACATACGCGTCACCGGTTTTTCATCGTTGTTTCGAGAAAAATAAAATGATTTTTCTTGTTTCAAAAAGCTATTCATGTAAGATCAAAGCAAGCGCCTATCTATTCGCGCTTTGTTATTCCGCGGTTAATCCGCGCGAAGGTCCCCGTTTGGTAAGTGCACGAATACAGGATAACGACGTGTTGTCATTAAATAAAAATCAATCGCGCGGTCGTGAAGGAGGCTTAACGGATTTGCTTGCGCCGCCCATGGCTTAGTAGTCCTGCGGGGAAAGTAGCCCCTTCTCAACTCGCGTCCGCACACGGAGGTTGCTTAATACGTTACATATTTCCCATCGATGGTTGAATTATCCGTCGAACTCGAGCAGTACGTCTACAGAGAATCCACGTCTGCGCATGATTATCACCCGCATTTTTTTCAAACCAGATCTTGCGTTCTAACAAAACTGTGTTTTCATGTACTGAAAAGTACGAAAAGAGATAGAATGCTTTTTCCCCTCAAATATTGTAAAACATTAGGAGAACGAAATATAATTGACTACGGATAGAGAAATTTTTTACAAGAATGCGGCGTGTGCAGCAGGTGATCGAATTCCGATTATTTATTGATTATTATTGCTTTATCGACAAAAAACATAATCGATATTGACTTACTGTTGTGTTTCTGTTGCAGGCAATCATGTACGAAGGACAGGACAAAAATCCGGAAATGTGCCGTGTTCTATTAACGCACGAAGTCATGTGCAGGTATGAGAACTCGCAGATTTCTTTTTTTCACTCTCGTACACAAACGCGAAATTAATTTTTCACGCATATAATGAATAAATGTCTTTGTTTCTGTTTATAATTTTTTCGAGATGAAAAGACACGTTTTTTTTTTAGTGTAAAGTTATTTTACACGTTGATTCAACGTTACGTTATTTGCGTTTAGAAAAGTGTCCCTTTTCTGCGTAGGCAGCCACCCTTGTGGCATAGCATAAACGTAACGAGGCATACGGGGATGTAGTCGTACTCCGGGGGTGGCTGACTCATTGTGACCCATGGGACTTCGGGAGCGCACCACCACTAGTTTCCGCTACCTACTTCCCGAATCCCAAGGGTCTCGGTATTTTTTAGGCGGACTTGAAACTTCTGACTCTCTCTCTCTCTATATAGCTTCTGTTTTTTACGTTCCTTCCTTTTTTTTATAAAAATAAATTTTCGCTATAAAAAAAAATTTCGTGCGCACACGTAATCGAACGGATTCTTTGCTTACAGTCGATGCTGCGATAAGAAGAGCTGCGGCAACAGAAACGAAACGCCCAGCGATCCTGTCATCATCGACCGGTGAGTGATGATCCATACGTTATCTCGCTCTCGTTGAACAACCGCGCGAATTTATCTCGCGTGCATTGTACGTGCAGCTAACCGATATATCGAAATGCACACACGACTACGGAATCTTGCCACCAACGAGCGAACGTAAAATGACGAGAAGCGTCGATTTCGCAAAGACATAATCGACTCTCTCTCTCTCTCTCTCTTTCTCTCTTTGTCTTTCTCTCGTGTCGCCCATCCTGTCGCCCATGCTATCGTCGTTCCCAACGATCTGCGAAATAAGGGTCCAGATAACTCCTTCTCGAAGGATCTATCTATAAGATAGTGCCTCGTGTTCCGTCGCGACCGGGTTCCTAGGACATTTAGGCTTGCAAAATACGTTTCCTACGGCACGCCGGATAGAAGAGTACTTGAATACTCGGGCGTACTTATACCGTACTCCACCTTGCTGCTCCGTCCATGGTAACGTAGAACTTCCCTTATACACCCACTCGCGCGCGCGCGCGCACACACACACACACACACACACACACCCTCTTCTTCCCGCGTGCTTGCGCTCTGTCTCTCTTCCGTGGCGTGGCTAACACGGGAGTAGCAGGATGAGCCCGGTATCTGAATAGGCTATAGAGTGTCCTGAGATAGGAACGGCAGGAAGGAAGAGGTTTCCCGCGGGACTCCGGCCGAGATAGTCTTCAGGAGGACATCTTGCGCTCAGGGGTGCTCAACCTTCCGATACGTTGGCGGTTTTCGAGCTTTCATCCGTATTCGAAGGGATGTGTTACGCGCCGGTGACAAGTAAAGCCCCGATAGGCTCGCGCGCGCGTAACTATTTTTCTGCGCCTTCGAAGTCTGTCGACACGTCTGCTTACACCTGTTGGGTTTAATGCCGATGCCGCGCGCGTGCGACAGTTGTGTTTTATTTGCCGACACAGTTCGAGAAATTGACAGCGAAATGAGTCAGAACGAATGCAGAGTGACTTTAGGTAATAATATGATTTTTTTCATTAGGATACGCAGATTAATATCGTTCCGAACTCTTTTCAAGTTTGTGATAATTCTTGCGTGATCTCGGGGTTTATATTGTATTGCTACGTGTCAAGTATATTTCATGCGTATCGCGCGAGAGTTGAAAAAAAAAAAGAAAACTAACAATAGCTATCGTTCCTGAAAGACTGTGCAATCTCGTAGGTTGGGTCGATCGGTGAAACGATAGAAGAATTAATCTCGAAAATGCTCGTTCGGCACACGACACGACGCACGCACTCGAATAATGTCGTAACAACCGCGTTGTAACGTGAATGCAACCGCGATGCGGTCGCGTGTCGTGACAAACGCCACCCTCGAGTTCGTTCCGTGGACATGGCGGATCGTAACGAGAGTAAAACAAATGGACAACTTCCGCAAAATTACGGGATTAAATCTTGTGCGACTCTCTTATTTATTATCTCGCGAAATTACATTGTTTACTCAAGATATTTACCACTATCCAATTGATAAATTTGAGAGATCTCTGGGCAAGATGCAATAACAAGGACAAAATCGTATTTTTGTGGTTAATTTATTAATTTTTAGTTTCATAATCTTCTATAGTCTATAGCAAAAGCGAGAGACGTGCATATCTATTTGCACAATGTCTCTCTCTGCTCTTTCTTCTCAGCGTATCGGTAAATGCGCCTGTATGTGTTGTTCACTGGGAAAATAGATATATATATATATATATATCTATATATCGGCAGGCTAATAGATTTTCGGTCTCGCACAAAACCACAATGGAGAACGCGAGGGCCTGATCGAGAGAGTGGGCGAAGGGTATCAATGCCACTTTGATTGAGGCGGTCCTGGTCGATTGTGACATGCTCACTCAGCTGTGCAGAAAGTACAACGCTCTCCCCATCAATTCGGTATACCTGATTGAAGAGAAAAAACAAAGCCGTCCGTGCACACTTCTGAGCGTGATCATTTTGTTTTTTGTCATCCTTTCGACCGCGCAATATTCACCTGAAACTTTCTTTGTTAAATCCAATTGAGACACTCGGTGGATTATTCGCTACGGATCGCGACGCGTTTTGCACAAGAGCCAACTAAACATTTATGTTGTAAACATTTCTTATCCGCGGTTTTCTCTCTCTCTCTCTCTCTCTCTTTATTTCTTATTAACATGCGATATTAATATCCACTTTGCAAAATATACGCTCGACTATGTGCGCGCGTGTTCTATTTCAACGGGCAAACACATAAGTGCAGATTCATAAAAGTTGCAGACGTTTTAGAAGTCTCTTCTGCATGCGAACAACAGTTTCGTATATAATCGGTTCATCGATCGATCGGCGCAACACGTCGGTATCGATCGACGATAGGCGGATTGCGAGAACAGTCCTAGAGAAGCTGGTATTACGCCGGACTCGGAAACCAATTAACATGCATAATTAAAATGGCATTGTCGTGGCCGGGCAGCTCCACGGGTTTCCCCGCCGACTGACGGATCCCCCGGGGGCTAGCGGCGTTTCATAATTACGAAAATCCACCCGCGCGTCTCCTCCGCGCCGCGCGCGCGTTCTGGTGTCTCACTCTCTTTCTCCAATTGCCTCGGTATCCAGAAACTCTCGTGCCTCATCCCGAAAACAGGGAGGAGGGAAGAGGAAGGGACGCGTGAAAAAAATCGGGCATCGGGTCGGTGTGCGACGAATAACGCATCCCGTCGCTGCCACAGCCAATAACGTTCGAACAGGCCGGTCGCCGGCGCGATTGGCTAACTTTATTTCGCTCAGTGGGCGAGCCCTTAATTTCAGGGCATCGATCATAGCTCTCGTGTGCGCTCCACACGCGCTTGCAGCCGCGGTAACCTTTCTCCTCCTCCTCTTACTCCTCTTCATCCTCCTTCACCGCGCGTTTATACCAGTCGCGCGATGACCCTCAGTACCGTGACGCACCTCTCTGCCATTCCCTCCGTCAATTTGATGGATTCCATTTCGGATCCCGCACGACGACGATCGTTTCGCATCCCCCGTGCCTGTATACGCGCCCTCTCCGCGGGGACGCGAAATTTTACGCCAGAAAAAAAAATCCTTCAAAACTGATCGGCGCGCGCGATAAAAGTTAATCCGTTAGCGGCGCAAACTGAGCAGATTTCAGATCGTTCTAATCGTTTGAGCGTTAAAATGCAAACGCGCAATCAAGTGCGAAGTGATTAACAAAAGAACTAAAGTTGCGGTTTTTTTTTACCAAACACGTTAAACTACTTGACTTAACTTTTCTTAGAGACAGGAATGAGAAAAACTACATTGATTAAAAATCAGTAAAACTTTATTTATCAGTTGAAATCCTTCTCAAAGATCTCAAAAATCTCAAAAGATCGCTCTCTACTATTTTAGTTTTTAAATATCGAATTTTCCAATTACATTCGCGTAAATAAAGCAACAGTTGCGCATATAATAATAATGCGGAAAGTTGTGACAATGCAAAGAACATTAGAAACGTTTTTCGTCGAAATACTTTCATGTTTAGCTCGCAATATGTTCCGTTATGCTTCACATATAAATACCGGTTCACATAGAGATATTCTCTTCCCCACGTTCAAATGCGTAACAATCAATCGTTACCTTAATTGATTGCGATTGATGGAGGACGCTCGGGCGATTTGACTGACGTCACAATGACATACGGATTGTCAATCAGTTTCGCTTGTGGCGTTAATGCATGCAAATCTGGTCGAATCGTGGCACGTTGTCTCACACCCCGGCAGCGAATCTCCATCAATATGGATTCGATATCAAGGCCGAGCGCGCTCGCGTGTTTTCTATGCGCTCGTTGAAAAGTCTTTCTGCGCGAAACGTCGAGATATTTTATTCAACCGTAATTGTTCGGTTCTCTCTCACCTCAGTCCCCTTGTATTTGTCCCTTTATTTTTGGTTACAGCAAAAGTTGATACTTGTCGGCAAACTTTTTCCGCAGTCGCGAAGTGTAATTCTAAAAGGCGTAGTAGAGATAATTTATGTTATTGTTTTTTTTATTGTTTATATTTTATTAAGTTTGTGTCACAAAAAGCAGTCGGATCTAAATCTCGTTGCATTTGTCGCTCCGTTTTTTTTCTTTTTTTTTTTTGTTTGTTTACTTACTAATCAACGGAATAATTATTACACGATGTTTACGCTTTCCGAGAGCGACATTGCAAGATACCGGTTTCGTATAACAAGCGTCGTAGCAAACCGGAAATGGCTCGGCGCTCCGATAGGACGCTAATCAGGTGAAAGCGCGCGCGGCTGACAGGCGCGCACACACGTCAGACCGCATTGCGTTAATTCTGTGTGTTCCACGCAACAAGCGCACGCACACGCGCGTATCGACGGCGACTTTTCACGAAAATAATCGAGAACGATCGACCAAGATAGCGCGCCCCGATAATGACAGGTTTCTACTACCATGCCGTAGATGACACATATCGATAAGGAAAACTTATTAAGCGAACGACGTGCGCGATGCATACCGAAATGGGCCGCCCATTCATCGGTCGAGCCAAGCGATCCGGTGGGAAATCTCACCCGACCATCATTGTTAACCAGAACCGCCCTTACTTTTTCAATTTTTTTGTTTTTTTTTTACGCACGATCGGCTATACGCCGAAAATCAGTTTATATCGTAAACTTGTTTTTCGCTCCGAACATATAGCTGAACGTTAATTGGCAAATTGAATTTTGCGGGGCGCAGCATAAAAGCTGCGAAACATATTAACGAAAATAAGAACAAAATAAATATTATAATTGAATTAAAATTACATAATGTCGTAGCGCATGATTAAAATATTAATAAAAACTTGTGTCGAAATAAAATACATAATAAAATATATTTGATAAAAATAACTCCGATCCGTACACGCGTGTGTTCACGCGCCGCGTCAAGCTAAATTAGACCGGCGCATTTTCGACTCGAATACTCTCGGAAGAACTATTTTCTGACGCGACTATTAGGGAAATCAAAACATACTGAGTGGTGAGCGCGCGAGCTCTCTTTCTCGTATGCGGAGCATATGGGTTCCTGTGGTAGTTGGGGTGGTATCACACCCTCCGTTCTCGACGTACCCCTAAAATAAATGGACGAGAGTGCGCGTGCACGCACTCCCGCATTAAAACGAGAGCGACTGATCGTTGGAGCGCGAAATCGCCGATTAAACATCCCGGTATTTGCGCTACTAATTATTTTTCGGCGAGAGTCGATTAAAAATTGGATAAACGCTCTCGAAGAAGACTTAAAATCGATAAGTGATTGCATGAAACTAAGAACCGGAAGTTAAATATGTAATTGGTTTATTTTTTGAGAGAGTGCGGATACGATTTCTTCATCATCAAATAAATTATATACGCGACATTCTGTTAATATTCATTTGGTCGATGTTTTTTTCTTTTCTGCGTCCTAGAAATGTTATTCATCACGAAGAGATAGATAAAAGCGCGAATATATATGTTACAATTAAAAGTGTTTGATTGCAACGTAAATTTGTAGATACGCTCAATTAGTCGGAGAAAACTTGAGATTATTTCTAATCATCAGATAAATACGCGAGGGAATGAAACGGAAAGAGGGAGAATTTCTAACAAACCTCAAAGGTCAAAACACGTCCAAAATATTTTTTCCAAATGTGTGTCTGAGAAATCTATTATTTCACATTATCGATATCTCGATTTATTCAGTCAGCTAATGGAAAACTTATGCTAAGTTACCTCCATTGATCCATTATGTATTAGTGGAATCGGTTTTGGAATCGTATATACCATTTCATGATATGTTTTTTTTTTTCCAACACCCTATCCAGCAAAGTCATTTGCAATCTAAATCGAACACCTCGCTCTTGTCGCCATTTTCGCGAAGGAGATGTTTTGGCATAATGATTGATGTATGACTATGTCGGATAAAAAAAAACAATTTCCGATAAAACAAATAGAATCGTATTCGCAAAGCAAATGTCTTTAAAAGAACGTATTATTAGTACTAGAAACTTCATTCGGCTATTGAAATTGATTGGTCCTTTTCGCGCGAGCGTTGTTTTACTTTAAACAAAACTGCAGATAGCGTAACTCTCGATATTACGAAGTGAATGAATAAACGAGAAGCATGCGCGGACGTAGATGTGGGGCGCGTTGCGAGTGCAATAACGAGAGAGTTCGAGACTTTTCAAAAGTCAGGCGTCGCAGGCGGACGCTGATTGGCCTGTGTCTGCGCAAAAAGTACTAAGCGCAGTTCCTCGCCGTGGCTACGCGAAACCTTAGCCAGATACCAAAATATACCCTGGAGTCTCGTGACGCCGCGGAATCTTAGCCGTGTGCTCCAGACTTCGGCTCGATTCCCTTACGGTTATTCCGCCTGCCGAGAATTACCCCGATACGGTATCCTTATTTTCGAAGAATATCTTAACAGTTTCCCGCACAGCGTCTGCTATTCTCTCCTTTACGTTGGGAGAAAGGGGTAGGAATGGGGAGAGAGGGCGGAAAACTGCGGAGCGCGCTCCAACGTCTTCCACGCCGCGCTCTCTTTCGCGTTCCCCGCCTCTCCTTCCCTTCGCTCTCCTGCCACGAGAATCCCGTCTCTCTTACTCCGCAGGAGAAGAAGCCAATAGGGAGAACCGATCAGCTTAATGCATATTGATGCGCGCCGAGCTAAGTGAGTGAAAAATCGCCATCGATCTACTCTCCACGAAAGTAGAAGCATTCTCTTTCTTTCACCGCCGGCCTTCCATCTACTCTCGGTCGTTGTCGACAAAAGCTGATTTCGTTTCTTTCCTCCTTCCGGTTTCCGTTCCAAACAAATCTGTTCGTCTTAATTCGCGCAACTTAGACTCTTTGCGAGTTCTCAATTTTATATATTTTTACTTGCATTGAGAATTATTCTTGAGAATTTTGCTATTTTATGCTCGTGAAATCATTCTTGAGTTTAATTGTTGATTTTTTGTTTACACAAATCTCAAATTGTGTCGAAAATCAGACGCACAGAATCAGTTTAAATCGACGCGATCTAAAACGCATAAAACGTGTGTCGTCACTTAGCGCGTTCTGTGATTCCCACGTGAAACGGTTATTTCCAACCGATTGGAGAATGAAACCATTTGGAAAGTGGCCTGTGGCCCGATTCGTGCAAACTCGTTTTCGATGGCGCGTCGTATAGGCGTCATGACGATGAACCCTTGGCATTTTGTGTTGTTGGCACCAACAACGCGGCGTGTTATGTATATTGCGCCGGCGTAGCTTCCACCAGCCTCGTTAGGGTCCCGCTGAACAGATGCCAACCGTCACGGCTCGCCGATGGTTGGAAGGAAGGGTGTCTCTAGATTGAGACACGGTGGATGACTTTAAATGGCATTCGGTCCTCTCTGCATTCTCTCTCGCCTGCGACTTCTCTCGCTCCGCACTCTTTCATCTTTTCCGAAATTAAAATCTCCGCAAACTTCTATCTCGTTACATTTTCTATTATTTTTAGTTGGTGTTGCAGACATCGTATTGTCAAGAAGAGAGAGAGAGAGAGAGAGACAATTTAATACTTCAAATATTTCAGAAAGAAACGATATATATAATTTTTAGTGCATTCGCAATCTCAGAGCGTTTTTCATTTTTTCTTTTTCTCAAAGCAAAACTTTTTGCGAACGATAAATGAATAGATAATGCATTCTCATTAATGGATTACGATTTAGCGCGAGAATCGCACAAGCGCAAGGAAGGACTCGTTCATCTCTCGATGAAGGACATGAGCAAACAGATCCGGGGGATGCATTCACAGGGGGGTCGTGGAGTGACAGCGTCGGCGGTAGCGATCAATGGTGGCGATGGGTCTTTTTGAGGGGGGCTTAAAAACGGCGGCGCCCATCAGTCGTATGTCAATCTCTCGGCGAATCGCGCGACGCAAATTTCGATCGGCGGCGGCGCGTGTTTTTTCCCGGCGCGCGTGTGCGTGTATGAGCAGAAAGAATGAAGTGAGAAAGGGAGCCCCAGGTTTTCAAAACAGGTGGTTACCAAGAGAGAACTAGCGGGGACTCCGCTTCTGTGGGTAGACGGTGAGATAGGAGGGAGGGGACCACTTGAAGAGTCGCGTGGCCACTCAATTACTTTCTAGGGCCTTTAAACATCGGGCACGTACCAATACTCGGATTGCTGCGGACGCGCGGTGCAATAAAACGGAGTTCCATCTTATCGCGCTAGTGTTTCACAGTGACAATCAATAACATTGCAATTTATTATTAACAATTCACAAAGTTATTTATCTTTTTACAATTAATTTTCGCGTTAAGTATAATAAAGGTTGAAAATTTGGGAAAAAAATTTGTTTTTAAAATTTTGGCACAAGTCTCTCTCTTTATTTTTTAAATAAAAGTTGCCGTAAGAATTTTTAAACTTCTAATTAGAGAAACGAATCGAATCAAATGATAAGAAATCTCCGCTCGGATGGATTAATTGATTTTAACATTATCCACAATTCGGAGGAAGAATCTCCGCGGTTCGCGATGACCGCGGCATCGATCAGTGACCTGCGTGCGACCGCTGTAAGGGACTGCGCGGGTAAACGATTACAAACCTCCTCAGTCTTGTGACCGCATCAATTCGTGTTAGATACTCTTCTCTTGCTTTCCGCGGAAATCAAGATTTTCTTTCTCTCTCACTCTTCTCGTTATCCACCTAACGAATATTCTAGGAGGCAGATCTCCCTCTCGCGCAAGAAGGAAATTATGTCCTCTTCTTACAAGTGCCTGGAGTGCGGTGAGCGAAAGAATCTGAAAGTCCTGTATCGCAGGCACACCGGAATAGTGGATTGACATCTTGGAATTCGACTCGGTTTATCGGTAGCACGCAGACGTCCGCGCACACATGCACGTGCGCCTACACACGCACACACACGTCACAGCTATATGCGCGCGCGGCGCATTCGCGCTCGTTCGCTTTTGTGCACGTTCTCGCAGAAGCTGCATCGACGTATACGAGCAGGTAGCATGACACAAGAGCCGAATAGTTCGCATAGCTTGGCGCCTCCCGACTATCCGTCAGACCCGAAGAACCATCGAGAAGTCCTGTCCTCGCCCCGTCGTTTTCCCGCTCACGTCCCGCCGCCACTTCCTCATCAAGCCGCGGTGCGTGTCGTTCTTTGGCAGTGCAGAAAGGGATCCGTCGTACCGGGAACTAAACAGTTGGGTTTAGGAAAAACGGGAAGTCTTTGCGCGCCTGTCAATCAGCCGTCCTCGGTTTTGCGCCCATCTGGTTAATGATGATCCACTGCTCTATCTCGCTGGGATCGCTGAGTTCCTGTCCCCGTTCCCTAACACGGCGCGATGAAAATAGTAAGCGCGATTGTCGCGCTGGAACGTCGTAACATATCGCGAGGACTTTGAATCGCTGCGATCTTCCAGACGATCAGGACAAACTTTTTTTTTAAACCGCTGTCGTCCATCGACGATCCATCATTCGATAATATTCGACGCACGATGCGTGGACAATAATATCGACGAATTTACGACGTGGATTACTCGAGAGACTGAACCATTATTGAATCGCTTGTTAGATAGAAAAAAGTTATGTTAAACAAAGATTTTTAATTTGAACAAGAGATTTATATTTTGGATTTTTTAATTTTATTTAAAACGTGAAAAAAACGCTCTTGTTTTTCCGCGCAACATTTTTTATTTTATTCTGCATGAACATCTTTTTTAAAATAGTTTCGTTGTTGAATTCATCTTTTTTTTTTTTTTCTGCGCGTCACACAGACATTTCGCGCGCGTTCAAAATGCGAAGTGGATAAAACTATAGAACACGGTATCATTTTGTCGGCGCATGCAGGAAAATTTTTCGCGAACGTCCGACCGCGTTACCGAAAGGGACGATCGATGCGTCGAGATTTATGCGATTGATTCGAACGGAGCGGAGTGACAGTACAAGGAAGCGCTCTTAGTCCTGGTGTCTCCGCTCCTTCGGGAATACATCTCCCTTCGAAACGCCGGTGTCCGAAGGATCTCTATAAATTTGCATGTAGAATACTTGCGGATATTCTCACGGAGCGGGTGGGTGGCGGGTAGAATGGCTTGTCGCATCTGTCGTCGTGGCGTTTCTCTGCTCCGCGCGTGAGCGCGTCTCCGGACGTCCGCGTTCGCTTAATTTCATTTTGACAAGACGCAGAATCCGATGGATACGTCACCCACGAAATTCGAAGAAGCTGAAAACAAGCGGACCGCTTGTCTCTCATCGATCTTGATACTTTCGCGCGTGTGGGCAAACAAACTGTTCGCCCAAATCTGAGACGTGTCGTTATTTCAAACGGAACACACGCGTCGCAAACACGTTGCGCAAAACTACTGTTATCGAAACATGCAAATCCGACGGTTTCTCGACGGAGAGATTAAGCGGAGAGTAATCACGCACGAAAGAAAAAAGGATCTACGAACGAGAAAAGAAGACGCTGCGTAAACACCTTCTCGCGGATGAGGCCTCATGAATATATGTTGTCCGTCCTGGGATTTTGTGGTTCGAATATGCAAATACTGTGTGAGAATTGGGAATTCTGTGTGCTGGAAGAGATCGCGCTAGGTAGTTTTGTATCGCATCTCCTTGTTCGGGATTGTTCGATACAAACGAAGCAGCGGGTGCGAGAGAGAGAGAAAAAGAGAGAGAGAGAGAGAAAAGCATGCCCAGGAACCTACTGTCCACCCTTCGCGGGTTCGCTCGGACAACCAGCCATCAGTACCGCACCCCCGGGTACATTCGCCCATTCGTTGGGCCGACTGGCTTTCCAGACTTCGGCCGTCGGGGGTGGACAAACCAGGCTGACCGGTTGCCATGGCGACCTTATGGATTGATCCGAGCAAATATCATCTCCGAAGACGCCCGAAAGAATCGCCGGATTTCAGAGAATAGCTTCGGCCACCGCTCGTTGGGTTTCTTTTCGTTTCTTCTTTCTTCCTTTTACTCCTCTGCCTTTCTCAGGCCTCCGTTCCCTTTCGCCGGATGAGTGGCTCGTGTTCTCTCTCTCTCTCTCTTTCTCTCAGCAGAAAAAAAAATGTTCGCGGAAACTTAGGATTGACACTTGCATCGTAGTGATTATTTATTCAGTTAACGCGAGCGGGGGATATCGAAAACATAAAAAATAAATTCACTTCTCACCATTTCTGACGCACGTAACGCACAACTTTCGAGACATTTTGATAATTCAAAATCATCTTGAATCGATCTTTTCTTCTGGTTATCACGGACTTATTGATTTATTTCGGTCAACTGACCATTACTCGAACTATAACACTTGGCGACTTGAAATTTATAAACTCGTCCACAAAAATAGAGTTGCGGCGACACTTTAAAAGCGATATATATTCAATAAAATAACGATATCTCGTGATTCGAGACGGACAATAACACGATGTAGTAAATAATGTAATCTTGTAAACCGGTGGAGCGGTACGAGCGCTGGCGAGTTAATAGCCGGCCTCTGGAGAAACTCGCGTTACGACCACACGACGTACGACAACTATGAGCGCGATGAGTGATTCAGCGCGCGTCGCAGTTCCATCTCACTCTGTGCCGTCTCTTCTGGGGTAGCTATCGACGCGGTTCTCAACGCGGCAACCGATCACCCGGGAGAAATCTGGGATAACGCCTGGCACGATGTCCTACGGGGACCACCCACGGGTACGACGCTCCATATAAAGCGTCCTCGCGATCGTCGCATCGCATTGTCGAATCATTGCCGTCGTCCGCAGCCTCCTCGGCATTCTTTCCGTTTTAACTTCTTTCTCTACTGGCTCCTTATTCTTCTTCTTCTTCTTCTTCTGGACGCGCGCGATCTCGGTGCCTTCCTCGTCTCTCCATCTTACTCTGTTTCACCGAGTTTCTTCCTCCGTTCGTCCCGTTTTTCGCCGTTCTCTTCTTCTGCCTTCCACTTGTTCGCATTTCTTTCCCCGTTATACTCGTCCGTGGCTTTCGTCCAGCCCTCTTCTTGTCCCGTTTAAAAATCCTCTTGCAGATTCTTTTCTCGCCGCGAGAATTATAAATTAAGCTATTAAATGTATGGCGGGCGCGTTTCTTGCGAGCGCCTGATGGAGTTTCCACGAGGATTTCGGAGGCGCACACAGTCGCTGACTTTAGATGCAGCCCGTTTAAGGGGTTCATTCCGCTAAACGAGCCCGTCCCGTGAATCAGAGCGTTCGACTTCGATTCGACACCTGGATTTTCTTCGCAGACTTTTTTTTGCGCCCACCTCTCTCGACGAACGAGACCCATAGCGGAGCGTCTTCGCGCCTACCGACAGCCGCAATGTCAAGATGAGTGTTGGATCTCCTTCCACGGCGGGCACGATCGTTGGAAATTCAAGTGACGCCGGTAATTAATGGCTGACCGATGAAGAAGCGACCGCTTCTTGCGTGCGTCGCGGTTCACCCCAAGATGCTCCGATGGTGTAATTAATCAGGGCGCCGACATCCTTTTTCGCCCCGATTGTCCAAAAGCGATTTTCGTTCTACTTCCCCCCCCCCCCCTCCC
>QVNV01008678.1:0-44618 GCA_014825455.1 Pseudomyrmex pallidus
CGTTTGTAAAATTTATTAAATAAAAAAGTTCATCGACCCGAAGATCTGGTTTTTTGCCTCACATCGGCCATTTCCCATTACGATAATAGATTTTTCATTTAAGATGGAGTAACGTAGACGTTCTTTTTTTCGCAAAATTTGCATCTTTTCTCGAAGATAACATACACATTATTTATATATTACAAATAAACAATTGATATAGTAGTATTATTTGTTTAAAGAATTTAACAAAGTTTTGAAGACGTTTTTCATCAAAAAAAGTAAAGAGATGATCTCTCGTATCTTACGATTAAGATACCGATTCGTTGTAAAAAAAAAGAAATCCATTAATTTGACACAAATTTGCAATTATTGTTGCTGCAATTATTAAACGATCATCCGTCAGGTTTACTCGCGAATGTGATTTATTCTTGCGTTACAACTTATTTTTCGTTTATCTTTCTCTCTTCTATTCTTTGTGTCGCGCGCATCGTCTCTTTACTTTTCACATTGAACGTGACTGATTGAAGAAATCCACGTCAGATGCTCGCATTCTGGACAGAACGCCTGTCAAAAGGTTACGTTAATTGCCTCGCGCCTTGATTGATTAACGCCCTGATCCTATTAACTATTGAAAAAGATTAGACGAAGGCTCTCTTGAGCGTAGATAGATAGTTCCAACGTCACAAAATCTGATTATGTTTCCACTGTAAGGTGAAAAATGGTTTCTTGCATTTTAACAAACATATTACAACAAACTGTAATTGATTGGGTCTGAAAATCAATCATACTCTGCATAATAATATTAACAAATGCGACTGTTGCCAATATTAAGTATAAAATCATTTATTATTTTTTGTAAGTGGAAAGAAACTGTGTAATTTAATTTAATAATATAATAAATAATTATATAACTACGCACGCATATATCTTGAAAGATATCTTTTTTGGGCAATGTGTACACGCATATTTGACGGCCGATGGTGAGATATAATCAGTAATACGGACGGAATATTGCAGTCAATACAAACGACATACTTTGCATGTGAATACAATCAGTGCAATTCAGCTGGTGCAGACACGAAGCATATCACTGTGAAATCAGCTTCACAATGATATGCCTCTATTATAGTATATAACGTACATACACCGACAAGTTAAATCAACGATTGATAATAGCAAAGCCCATACAGTACGTAGATATGTATGTATGTTAATTATAATACTATTTTTACTATATGGTTTGTAGTATAATTAATTATTTTATAATATTTTATGATATTGTCAACGCAGAAATGCTCATAACATAACGGAGAATTTTTATGTTTCATTCAAACACTAAAATGTTGATATAATTGATATTAATAAACGTTGATATCGTTACCGTAATCGCTGTATTAATAGACAGCGGCAATTAAAACTTGTGAGAAATGTTCCTACCGACGCAAAGCGATATGCATCGCGCCTAAACTTCATTCAACGTGTCTGAGGAAGCCTTGAGTTCTCCTCGGCTCGCGGCGCGAGTTATGCGAATTGATACCGGTAATTAAAACTTTCTCTGATCGCGTCATGATTGCGCTGTAAATGCGAATCGCATTCACCGGTATATTTAAGATCGGTGTTACCATTCGCGACTCTTTTACGACTGTTTCCCTCAAATTTCTACTGTGCAGAGTGTAATCTTATGTTATGTTCTAATATCACAAAATGTATATTCGATTTATTTGAGAGAGAAGTAATATTAAGAAAATATAAATTATTGTCTATAGATATAATAAATAGTAAACCTTTAATTACACACATATATTTTTACGGTTGTTATAATTTCCGACGAAAAACATCTCGCGATCAAAAACGTTTAAATAATATATTTTTAACTCTAACTGGATAAGAGAAAGAGAGAAATAGATGGAAACGCGCGCGCCGATCATAAATCCAATTATAGTGAAACTGTTCCCGGTGACGTCACATTCATCCTTCGGTGACCCTTCCCGTTGGTCTCGATCGGATAACAATTACGGCCTATACTACCACCGTGCTCGCTCAGCCATCGATATCTCATTCCTTTCCTTCGCCCCGACGCCCCTTCGACAACTAATCAACACACCGGAAAGGTTTCCCTCGTTTTGCACTTACGTGATCCATGTTCGTGTTTCGCGGCACAAGTTATTCTTTTGTCATTGCTAACAATAGCAATATCTACGGCTATAAAATGTCGCCCCACAATGTCATTTATAATACAGTTCTCACCTTTGGAGTAATAAGTGCGAACATGTAATATTGTTCTTTGAATGTTCTCTTGGAATATTATCAAGTTAGATCGTACATATATATGTTTAGTTATTTATAAATAATATATATATATATGTATACATCTAATCTACAGAATCATTTGTTTTCCTAAAACCTTGAATTACGTGAGCGTATTCTTGACAATAGATGGAGAATGCATCGAAATGTGAGGGAGACACGTGTAAGACCACGTTTGGTGGTGTATGAAATTATTGATGAAACTAGTGAGAATATTAGTGACGTGACAATGAGCAAACACAATATATAGGACAGGCTAGTCTAAGTACGTGTGCGTGTAACAGGAGACTATTGACTAGGCTGACTGCGAGATAATAGACAGACTGGACAGTGTCTGATACTAGGGATGTATAAAATACTGCGCACGTAGCGTAGTAATATACGATAGTTACGGCAGAACGTAACTATTAGTGTAGTATAAACACTGCGTGTTTATTAACTCGTAACAGTGCACGCTACAAGCTCTAAATGTGTAAACTCCATGTAAAACTTTCTTTCTTGTCTACGTAGCAGAAATAGTATTTTTCACTTTTATTTTCTTGCACACACGCGTTTTACGTTTAAGTTTATTTTAATTTTATTAACATTCTACGTCAGAAATTAAAATTTCGATAATAATTCTTTGAACATTCTAGTTGTTTAAAATATTGTTTATCGTCAAAACCCCGCGCCGCCGTCTTCTCAACTCCGTCGATGACTTGCGTCGTCGTGACTAGAAGCGATAAAACCGGCGAAACATCATAAATTGGTATTAGCGAGCAATCGAGTACGAAATAAACAATCGCATTTAAACGTACATCTCTGCCACAAGCCGCCATCGTCTATTTGTTAGAGAATATCACATTTTTCCACTCGGCCGAGCACACAAACGTGCAACACTAAGGACACTTGTTCGCTTGTGCGTGTGGCCCGGTTGCTGTTAGTGCGCGCTTGTGTATCATAAAATAAATCGCGGCAAATAAAGAAAGCGCCAAGATACAGCAATTCTCTCTTTCTGTATTCTTTTTCTCTTTCTGTCTCTTTCTTTTTCTTGTCGTTCCCTCGTACCATCTCGATTTTACCAACGTTCCATGAAAGCCGACTCTTCTGACGGGATCTGTGATACCTACAGGAGGACGGCGAAGAGTACTGGATAAGAGAAGGAAACTACATCTCCGCATCCTACTCCCTTATTCTGCAGAACGGATGCGGTATATATTGTACTCTCTTACGGTATTTCTAATAACTTTTTTTTTCTACTTCTTCTTCTTCTTCTTCTTCTTCTTCTTTTCTCTTCTCGCTCATCCCTGCTGTCTTGCCAATCTCTTCCGCCTTATTCACCGTTCCCGCTCTCGTACCACTGTTCTTATACATCTCTACCTTGCTTCTGATTTCTCTTCTTCCCCATGTCTGGACTTCACAATGCAAGCCGTAATCCGACACCATCGAGTCTCTCTCTCTCTCTCTCTCCTCCTTCTCCCCTCTCTTCTCTTATACGTGCTCTTAAGGTACATACTACCTTCCGCAAGCCCCTTTGCTCATCGTCTCTGAGTTCCCTCTCTGAACAACAATTGCTCCACCATATTGTCCGCTATCCTATATCGTAAACGAAAGGTTGGAGGTCGAGTAAAACGAACTCCGAAGAACGAGAGCACGGGATGGATGGGTGGACGGATAAAGATGAAGCGGCGGCGCGGTAGGATCAAGTTTTTAATCACTTTCCAATGTCAGTGAAAAAAGAAATGCGAGAAGCTGGATCCGCGCGTAGCCCCACTCTTTTTTTTTCGCTATCTCAAGCGATATATAGGAACTATCGTCATTCTTCACTCTTGTCGCTTTTTAAATTTGCAAAAAAGCGCATATAAATTACACGTAATTTGTTTCTTTCATATATTCTCTATTTTTTTTCTCTCTCTCTCTCTCTCATTCTCGAAATATAATAAATTTGTAAAGTTACTGTACAAAGCTTCGTATTGTTGTAAATGCTCTGTTTATAAGGATTTACGCGTAGATCGTGAAAATAGTATGCGTACATATTTCTTTTCATATATACATTTACATCTTGTTTTTTTTTTTACTTTGCTGTATTAAAAAGGTGATATCTCGAAACGATCTTTGTCGAAGAAAAATCAGATTCAGTAATGTAGACTGGATAGCATATGGTGATTTATAGACGGTGAGTGTGCAGAGTGATCTATAGGTCTATATACCGGTGAATCTAAAAGTACAACGTGTGTAAAGACAATGTGAGGGATCTAAATTTACGATCATGCGTTTTTATTCTCGTTTACGTTGACATTGATAGTGACAGCAACATTTGTATATAGTATTTAGTTAATACAATATGCAATAATTGAAATATGAGTTCTCTTATTTCAATAAATGTTTTAATGTAACTATTTTTTTTGGGGGGGGCATGTTGCATTAGTCAACACCGCTGCGGAATAAAATGTCTCGTCGTTATCGCTTTACCCGCTTGATTTACTTTATATGCTTCGATACTACTTGCACTTTGCCTGATAGATACACTCTTCTGTATGTGATATTCTTATGTCTTTTCCCTCCCCCCCCCCCCCATCGTACTATTGAACCGTATAGTTATCGGTACAGAATATAACGGAAATGCATTACTCACAATTCATGTATTCTAGCAATAAAACGTAACGGAAATGCATTATACTTGCAAATCATATAGTATGTATAATATCTCTTGTGTTACACACTCTCGTCTTATATTTGAGACTACATTCTTGTGCATAACTTCTAAGCACGACTAAGTTTTTCTAATTCTGTAATTTATCTATTTCGTCTATTTATATTTACATTTTAAATTTATTCGCTTAATTTGTGCTTGTTTGAAAAAAAAAATACGGCGTTGTTGTTACAAAAACAGGATAGTCACATTTATCTAAAGCGCGACGTTATCTTTATATAACACTGATTTTGAACCGCGTACGAATATCTCGCAAATCTATATGGTATAGATATATATAGAATTCAGACTATTCAAGAGTATTCAGATAGAGACAGAGTAATAATATCTTTGCAATAAGATATAATGGAAGGAAAATGTTTGTATCATCGAGAAACTATATTTGCCTGCGCGCGCACCTGTCAGAACCATCGGCCATTTCTGACCCTCTCTTTCTGTCCTGTCAGATTTTCTTATTGTAAGGTGTCAAGTCGTTATACATGAGAAAATGGCCTGGTACGATTGTCATTCATTCTTGACAACTGACCTGACTTCGTCGGCGATCGCGTACTTACAACTGGACGTGTCAGCACAGGCCGCGACACGTGTAAGAATATCTGAAGTCGTGAAATCGATATCCTGGAACGACGGTGTTCGCATCCGAGCTTTTACGAGCACCGTGTCGCAGTAAAATACGTCGTGCAAAATCGCGCAACTTTGCCCTAACATTTAAAAATTATTTCATCAGCGCATCCCCAGTGGAATATATTTATCTCTTGAATTGGAGCAAAGTTATACTTTATGAGCAAAGTTTATACTTTTTTATTCAAAAGTAATTACTTTTTTTAATATTCTTAAATATTTTGAACAAAAACGCGCGCGCGCGTAAAAGAATTCTTCAACAATTATTTATCTGTGTAAACGAATAAATATTTTTATAAGTTTTTAAAGTTTTTATTTAATCCTCTTACATTACAAAATGTATATTTCGCGCTTTTATCGGAAAACGATTATATTGATGAGCTGCAACATATATTACAGCGCTGGTTTATTATTTTTAGGGTAAAAAATAATCTAGCAAACTGCTAACCCCATCGTTCGTGTTTCATTTCAATGCATAGCTCGTCGGGGGGTTGAAATGCTCCATCGGCAACGAACTACCCCTTGCCGTAAGTTATCCTGCCTTACCGACCACCCCGAATAACGTCATAGGGGATGCAACACCGACGTCGGTACATTACGGGGGATGATATTCGCAATATTCTTATCACTAAAATCCTGTTTTACCCTTCTGGTAGCCTTTTCATCACGTAGCGCGGATAAATATATTTATTGTCAGATGCTACACCTAGCAACCAACATAATTTTTAAAAGAAAGTACCAAAAAAAGTGTAGAAAGAATTTCTCTAATTATTTTACAGTGGATAGTTTGTTTTATCTAATCGTTTAACAATTAAAAAAAATATTTGTAAGTTACATTACATCATATATGCGCGCGTGTGTGTTTATTACTTTTATATCTTCAGCAAACACCGAGTAACATTGCAGCGACGGCTGCAGAAACATTGCGGTTTTCTTACTCGGCAACGTAACTGTTACATACATGTGTTATATCGCACTTGCATGAGTGGAGAATTGTGGCGTTGCTGTAATGGTACTTGGGTGTTTGCTGGGTAGTTTTCTTGATAAAAAACTCGTTGCTTAAATTGCGCGATACATAATAGCATGTATGTAGAGTCACATTCCCGTGTAGCAACATGGTTTTCAAGTTTTCAGGTAAAGAAAACTTGATGTCTGAGGAGAATAGCCAATCCCACTGATGAGGTACTACGTGATATGGGCTTCTGATACCACGAATTGTATATAGCTGCTGACAACACACTTTTTACTAGCAATTCTTTGATTCGTTGCTAACTGTAAGACGTTCACACAACTTTTTACCGTGTCCGTTTATAAATGTATCGCGCGCGATTACTGACGCGATTACTGACGCGTTAATAATTACGTACTTCCTTCACACAAATTACGTAATTTGATAAACGCTTAAAAAAAAGTGGCTTATCAACTAAATAACACACACACGGCATTTTTTTTACATGTACAAATTTCAGAAAGATTTTACATAGTAATGAAGGTGTGCAATAAAAGTGCATTTACCCGAAATGCGGCGCATTTAGGAAGGGAAACGCATTATATACGTATTACCCTGAGATTTTTACGCGCGGAATGGTAAATGGAGTCAGACGAACGCAACCGTTTAAAACGTAGTCAGCTGCGAAAAAAAAAAGTAATTCGTAAAAAAATTCGTTTTAGTTTAAGAACGGATTTTAACAACATTGCGTTCATTTTGAAACCGAATATCTGACGCTTGTCAGACATAACGTACTATAGAGTGTTTTCCATTAGGGCAAGTAAAACAAAAATGCGCGCAGAATTCAGCCACGCAATATTGAAATTTACATACGTATCCAACACACACACACACATATATACATGATGTGTACCTACCCGGCGTGTATACCTATATCGGTGGAGTGGGAAAGGTCTTAGGGGTCTCTATTGGATTACAGAACAAGCGGCTAGCACTCAAGCCCCCATAACCCCCCGTCTTGCTTCGGGCAAAGTAGTTTAGCTTTGGAGTATAGCCTTACCCATCCAGGCCTTAGCTTGCCTGTCCATCCGTTACGTTATGTATCCAAGATCCACCCTAACCTCGTGTCTCGCCCACCTTCTTCTGCCTTTCGTTCCGTCCATCCCCATTCCTTCCTTGTTCCTTCATGCGTCGCGGCACGTGACCGTCCCACGCAGGTAAAGGAAAATAAAGGAGCGGCACCTTCGCCTCAATCTGCAGCCTTATAGAACACATACGTGTATACAAACACAAAAACAACTTATTCCATCGAGCTGTGCGCTTCTCGGATTTTTGTCGTTGAATCTTCTTTTCCACAGTACGTTCGCGAAGCTGTTTATTCCTCTCGAGTGTATACCAACTGTACAATTTGAACAAGGCGCAACGATATATTCAAGTTTTAAAAGCGTTGTTAAGACAGTCGCACGAGTGATAAGTCACTTTGCGTACATCACGTTTTGGATTGTTAGTTAAATTTTGAGTTTAAAGTACGTACATGTTCTAACACGTTCTAACGTTCAAGTATCAAACTCGCAATGTGTGTCTACTCTTTGCTTAATGGGCAATTTGTGTTCGCTGATCGATCATATCGCGAATCACGTGAACATTTCCGCGTGATTCGTCAGCGAGTGTGTACCTACTTCTGACGTTGCTTCGCGCGCCGCAGAAGTATCATCGCTCGCAGGTAACGAACGCCGGAGCGTCGTATTACGTCGTTAAATTAGCAATGCTACTTTCTGTTCCGACCGGGGGGAACAAGTTGGCACAATTCGTAACGGATTTACAAGCAGGGCGATGTGCGGGCGCGTACGTACATGGTCAGTGGCAAACAACGGAGCGATACAACTTGACCCAAATACTCGAAATCGTTTCCGTCTGTCAGACAGAGGTTGGATAGAAGTTGGAGAACATTGGTACGCCAGAGGCGTGCGTCCGTGTACATACTTCCACGTGTGTATGTACGTGTGTGTGTGTGTACACGCGCGCCTGGATAGCAGAACGCGCGCGCGGTGTTATTAAAGTAGTAAATTTCATCCTAGCCAGGATATGGATTAGATTCCGCGTATGCTCGCCAGCCCGAAACGACGGTACGTCAGAAAACAGAGTAACGTCCCATTGTTTCAAGGAACAAGAGAGGGCCAAGCCGACCTGGCGTGCGCGCTGGCGCGGCTATTATTATGCCACGTGATACTGGGTCAGCTCGAGAAAGACCCGTTAAAAAAGAAAAAAAAAAAAAAAAGAAAAAAAAGGAGGAGAAAGTATCCCCTCGTAATGGGGTAATCCATCATCGGGTTGTAACGAAACGAGAAAAAACCAACGAATATTCCAAATTGCATTTCTACGAAAAAGGGATTTCGAAACGATCGATAAAGGTCGCGGAGACGATATCAACGTAATTCTCCTAATTTCGCGCTTTCTCGTTCTTCGGATCTCTCTCCGTGTTTCGTGTATATATATCGCCGTAAACTTGGATCATAGTTTGCGATAGTTTCCGAACCCAACGTGCACGTCCACACATTGCCGCGCACATCTACATATTTAATCAGAATACTCTGACAAAATTTATATATAACTCGGTCTCATTTGAGAATTTGCCGAATTATTATTTATTGTTTAATTTCGCCAAATAACAACTTCGTTGTGTGTGTGTGTGTATGTGAGCGTATGTACATACGCCGACGTGTATGCCGCCGCGGCCTTTCTCGCCGATGTGTTATCAGACGACGACCACGGGCACTTGTGCCCAAAAGGTTGCGGCAAATTGACTTGGAACGCACAGGGGTTAGTCTATCGGACAAGAAACTGGCGGTGGGCCAGCTCATTAGGAGTAACATTCTTTTTAGCTCGGACTCTCGGAGAGAGACCATTTTAGTTCACTGAATGTATATGCACGCACATAATAACAGCGGCATAATCACTTTTGCAGCCACATTTATAAAAGCATTCTGCTCACATCGGAGAAGAGATCGTCCGGGCAACGCGCCAATTTCAAATCGTTATCTTTAGCCATTAACGACGCCATTTTAATAGTATAAAATTACGAACTTATTGCACATATATTCCAATATTATGTGCAATAAGTTCGTACATATATCTCTGTAGGATAAAATACAATTGCGCGCGAGCGCGCACACGCGGTGTAAATGTCGCAGCTTTAATATTACAAGATATAATATTAAATGTATGAAGTTTGCTGCTACTATTCTCACAAGAAAGCAACTGCGATATTCTGGATGATTCGTTTTAGCTGGTCGTTTAATAATTCGTTTATCGTATCTTCACGTAGATTCACGTCTCACTTGAAAGTTTCAAGAAAATTGTTTCAAGAAAATTAAATAAAGCGATCGAATGAAAACAATTGAATAAAAACGATTTGAAAAGTCAAAACAAGTAATTAACGATCAAGAAAAAGAAAGAGAGAGAGAGAGAGAAGAAAAGAGAACGGGGAAGCAGGATATTTTAATTTCAAAACCTGCGTTTGCAGCTTCTCTAAACAAACACTCTTTATTCCGTGATGCACTGCATCTCCGCGCGAATTCGCGGTGTTTAATGTCACGCAGCGTTACGCATTTAATCTGCGATCACGGGGAGCGGTTTATCCTCTTAATGCCGCAACGTCTGGTGGAGGTTCTAGGGACCCCACTCGATTCGGGATTAGATAGCGGCTGACTGCTAACACCTACCTACGGTTACTCGCTGCGGCGTTATCCGTAATTGGAAACTTCCGTATAATTATCCGCTCACGGCTTCTTGTCCGTCCGCATACGGCGGCGCTCGGTGCCGCGATAAAGCATCCTCGTCCGCCGCTCTGCCTACTCCAGTAACCGTCATTAATGCGATTCGCTCGGTCGGCTATTCGAGTGTCGTCGTTTCGAGTGGCCGTGCGCCAATGTCGGCGTAACGCCGCGAACGTGCATTCTCGGATAAAGCGCTTTTGCGGCTACTATAGCGTAATCGCTGCCACAGGATCCGATTGCGGTTGTTTCGTCGAACAGAGAGGCACGTAGGTCAGAAGATTCCCGGCACGTTCATAGATTCTATTGATTCTTGCTCATCGCGCCGTGATTTTCGTTGCTATTACAAAGCTATTGTCCGTTAACATTAGCGCGCGCAACTGGTAAACATAATACTCTCAAACGATCGCGCATGCAATTCGCGTGTACTTCGGGTCTCCGGTTCAGCTGCAAACGTGAGCGTTTTTCTTTTGTTAAATTGTAATCAGCCACACATGCAGGATAATCGAGTAATAATAATACATGGATAATGAAATTACAAATTTGCATATTTTTATCTTCGATAAACGGTAATATAGCTCGCGCGGGGAAAACGACAATTAAAAGAAATACGGAGCGTTCGGATTTAATCGAACATATTAGAACCATTTAATATACACTCTCGGTGTAGAGCGCGCGCGATCGAAAAGCGGATATAAAAGGAGAGCGAGAGAGCTTTCTCGAGAACGCTGCCGCCGCCGTTAAACCACGGACCAGAGGGGGGGGGGGATTGAGATTTTATTGATTTCAACGAAGCTGTATTTTTGAGCGAGCTATAACCCAGACAACACACGACATTGCTTTTTACCAGATTTCTCTCTCTCCACGGCGTTCCAGATTCACACGTTATCCGCTTCCGCGGGCACGATTTATTCGCGGTCTTTTCACCGATAGGATTGGTGGTAGCGGCGCCGTGCCGGCAACCAACGTCGGTTCTTTAAAACGAAGGCACTCTTCTTCCTATCCATCGATTTCGCGATAAATTCGAGATAACGGCTCATCGCGTTTCCGTCTGATAACGCGATTCCGACGCCGGTACATTCTTTCTTCTTCCGCAACCCCATCCGCGCATCAAATCGACCCGGGACAATGTCCGTTGAGCAAAACGATATATAGTCTCTCGAACCGGCGGCGACTCGTTTAATATTACATCACGTCGCAACGCTGCGAAAAACACATACTATATATATATATATATACATTCTCCATGAAGATCGAGCGGGAGGCATTTTCATTCGCCTCTTACGCGAACCAAAGCTGTGTCGACCAAGAGAGGAAAATGTGCACGAAACGGAGTAGCACCCGGTTCCCCACGTCTCTATATATATTCCGGTGGCGTTCAGCGATGACCGTCCTTCGATAACGTTTGGACACGTCCAACGTTGGAATTCCCGCCAAAGTCTCCCCTGAATCGACCGCCGCTGCCGCCGCCGCCGCTACCTCGATATCCAACATCGGCGTGGCGGCAAGCCGTTATTTCACGCCGTGAGAGGGTAAAGTAGGGATGGGATGAGTACGAGGGGAGGTGGACGACGACCCTGTGCCACAACGGCGGGCGGAAAAATTCTCTCTCGAGCGCTTCTTGCCGGCCATTAATTCTATTGTCCTTCCGATCACACGGTATCTATAGTCGAGCTTTGTTCTCCGAGGACCTTACGAAAAAGTTGCGACCGGGCAATTCATTCGAGAGAGAGTCGACGAGCTTTACAGCGAGATAATAAATCGTACGGTGCGGCACGACGCAGCGCGCGCGTCGTTTGGCTTTATTGCCCCCTCAGTAAGTCGCGCGCGAAAAAATAACGCCCTGAGTTTTGGACGAAACGTGCAGGCGTAACGATTGCAAGTAGTTGCGTCGTCGTCGGCGACCGTTTTCGCGACACCAATCGCGTATTTCCTAAATTGCCTCCGTCGTTGCTGCAGTCCTTTCGTCGAATAATGCCTCGAAATTGTACGCGAGATGTCTCGCGGCGGAAGTAATACTATTTGTAAATGTTGCAATATCGGCATTATAATATCGATATTGTATTATCGCTATTACTAATATGTAATATGTAATGTTTTTTATCAAATAATGATAAATCGAAGTTTTTTGAGCTTGTATCATTTTCCTAAAGTTTTACGAAATAAATATTAGCAGAACATTTTGTTTCTGATATCCGATTGCAATCAGGAATAAACGCGTTTGAATTCATTCATGTAGCGGAGCTGTTAACAGCTGTTTTTTGTTCACAACCAAGACAAACGAATCGAAAGGCAATGCCAAGTATTGGCCGCAACAAAAAAATGCGTTCGCAAACGTTGGAAAATAAATGAAAATACGGAAACATATCGGATCCAAAGTGCGCGAACTAAGACAGAAAGAAAGAAAACGAATTTAACGGTACGTTTGCAACTCAATTCTTATTTAACATCTTAAAGAGCCACGACTATTTTAACTTTATTACAAGGACAGTATTTAATTAACAAGAAAAAAAGGACGTCGAATAGTTGTACGGTAGTTAGTCCTAAAGTTTCCGACGTAGGACCGAGACGTAAGAACCGCGCGCGCGCACGCGATTCTAAAAATGTTCATGAAAACTGAACGTTTAAAAGAATTTTATAAATTCAGCTTCAACGATTGTACTCACGTTGCCCCGTCGCGCGCTATCGTACATCTTGGATTTTTACACGTGAAACTGCACGTTCTCTCACGGACTTCCAATAACCGGAAAACCACGTACAAACCAAGATGAAAGTGCGCAAATCAAAGTTTTCTCTTATCCTCTTTTTGTCGACGCTTTTCGAAATGTACCGACACACATAGAGAGAGAGAGAGAGAGGTACGTACGCCGCGCTGTGTGACTTTGTGGAAAAGATGGATTTACGTCACGTCTATTTCAAGGACTGTTGATGTGAAAAACTGTAACGAGCGAATATTTCGTATTTCTTCTACCACGTAGATTCCGCGCGCGTAGATACATGTAAATGTGAAATGTAAATGTACGCGACTGAAGTTTAATTTTGCACACTAAATGCCAATAAACGCTGACAAAATAATTACATTCTTCTTTTTTAAATTCATTGAATGTTCCTGAAATATTTACATTATTCCTGGATTCGAAATACCCGACGTTGCAAGAATATCTGGAATTAGCGGACGATCGCCGTCTCGTCGAGAAAAGTTGTTCTTCTCTCGTTTCCACCAATCAATTTCGTTCGTTGTCTCGCCCCGACTCCGCTCTAGTCAATTTAATTCTGATTAATTACGTTTTAATTAATACAAACGCGTTTTCCGAACAACCTTAGGCCGGAGAGACTGCATAGCCGGGAAGAGGGGATTTGAGCACGGCAACGTCTCGTCTCTTTTTGTGCTTGCTTCTTCGCTTTTATCTCGGATAAAATCGAGGCACGGTTGTCTCGGAAATCCGAGCGAGAAAGACGAGTGACTCTTCAATCTGGGATCGGGCTTTTTTCCTGCCATAGTGAATTAATGGAAAATAATGGCCAGCAACGGAGAATCGCGGTCGAGAAATCTCGTTATTTTTCCGTCGGAAAGACTCGTCGTTCATATTTATTTGTGACGGAACTGTTTTCACCAGATATGTAGTACAATCTGTCCGATAATTGTCTAAACACGACAAAAATACGGTCGTTTCACATATCGCGTCGCACGTTGTCATTGGATTTATAATACAGGAATTATTTGCATCAGCATTACTTTAAACTTAAAAAAATCGAAGCAAATTTAAGAAAAAATGCATTTTGTTGAGAAATTTTTTGCAAGTCGACGGCACGACCTCGATTCGGAAATCATGCGCTTGAAGGCAGAAGAAGTACATAACTGATTGTGAGGAGTATACAAAAAAAAAGAAAAACACAAATCGTAGCTGAAAATTTCAAGATAGATTAGTACAAGAGCGAGGAGAACAGCGAGATAAATATTTTCTTTGAACCTTAGTGTAGTGCCGTACAGAGACATACATCGTAGTGAAATAAAAAAAAAACAATTCTACAGGTTTTGCAATTCTACAAATTTCTGTGATCAAAATGTATAAGAAATTAATTATTTAATAATTAATTACTTAATAATTTGACAGAGTAAAATAATTAGTTCTTGTCGCCACAAGAATTATTTAGATGTCATACTAGCAATCTCAGTTTTAATCTCTTTTTAAATTGATGCTTTGGCCGGGTTATTTTTTCGATGCTTAATTTATTACTTTAAAAGTGATTTATATTTGTGTGATGTTTGTGTAAGCATCGATTTAAGAGAAGGGATTACAACTCAGATGGCATTTAAATACTTCGTGTATATAATATACTATGCAATTGCTCTGATTCTGTCACATTTTTCTCGGCTTAATCGTATTTTTTTGTACACAAGTAAATTACGATGTACAATACTTCCCAAATGTATTGCCGGAAAAAACATTCAAGATTTGTTGCTTGATGTTCGCGCGATTGCGGACGCGCTCCTTCAAGACTCGTTTCTCGTATTAGCGAATTTTTCCGCACGACTCGCGAATAAAATCACGTTATAATGATATTCAAAAGATGAGAGAGCGGCGCGCTGTAGCAATAATGGTTCATAGCGGATGCTCGAGCTGTTTCCCTCGGTAGAAACGATCTCCTTTATCTCGACTGCGCGGCACCGTCGGTTATCAGAAGAAAAACCCATACGGCAACCGTTCTCTCCGTCTCGAAATTTCCCGGTTGGAGAAACGCGGAAAAACATTTCCACAAAGAAACCCATCCCCCGGCAGGTAATGTCAGCGGTCCTTGCTGCGCGGTGCCTTCCTAAGATAATGTTAATATCCAGCTCGGTTTTGTAATTGGCAATTATTTTAGCTCACTCTGTTCTTTGTTCTCCGACGTTATTCCGGTGACAGCGTACGCCCGGATTCCCCGAAGAATCCTCGAATGTGCCCGCAGCTGCGCCCTTTACGCAATCACTTCAAGGCTAAGTCGTCGTCGTCGCCGCCGCCGCCGTATCCCCGACGGCCTGAGAACTTCTCTTAAACGCGAAACGTACGTCCCATTTTCCAGTTGAATCTCCTGTTACCGTCAGACGCCAGGAAAATTTGGAATTAGGATTTTCTAGACGCTGCTTTTCCGAAACTCCGTCCCGCAGCGGAGACGATTATTTTTATAAAAAATGAACGCGCACATTGTGCAAAATGCGATGTTTACTCTTTGCGAGCAAATTCGCGCGTCACCGTTCATCGTCGCAATAAGAAAGACTGATGGCCGCAAACGGCATCGAGATCACGGCGCGTTTTAACGTTAAACACGAGACGTAGTTTCCGGACTTTCGTGTTACTGTGTGTGCGCTATCGAGGACAGGACATAAATCCTGAACCTTGGCCGGTCGTGGATGAACGCGTGTGGAAGTGCGCGCGCGCGTACCACCCTTTCGATCTCTCAACGTGCTCGCACAAAAGCGAAAGGTTATTAACGATCCTAGATTAAACCCGATAACACGCCGCAGCGGTATCTTTTGGCTCATGGCGATGCACGAGGCCACCCTTTGCTTTAACATCGCCGCCGCTGCTGCCGCCGCCGCCGCCGCCTCTCGTTATCCATTTTCGCCGTTAACGTTTAATGCGCTCCCTCGTGCCAGTCGCAAGCCTCAGCTCCACAAATTTTGCAAAACACTGATATAAATCGTTTGATAACGCGCATGGCCCTGGGCGTCGATATATACAAACACACAGGGAGAGTCGACGGGATACAGGCGGGTGAGACGCACGGGGTCGCGCAGGAAAGAGGAAAAGGGAGTGGTAGATCCGGACTGGAAATTTGGCGATACGCCAGGCTCACCGACGACGCTCGCAAAGTGCTCGCTCACAGCCGGTGCATCGCGTCGTTCGACCGAACGTGTCGGATGACGTAGCCGATATCGCTAATTGCAAAAACTACCACCGCAGAACATCGCCCGCGGCATCCACACCGGACTTTTTAACCCGACGCTGACCCGCGCGCGCGTCGACCCGGGTTTTGAATTCGATACTATCGCGGGTAATTTAGATATTTCTTTTAACGCGGGGAAACGCAACGCCAAGCTATGTTGCCATTTCGCTCTCGTCGAAAACGCGCGGCATTTTCGCGTGAAAACTTTTCTACCATCCATATCCGCGCGTCGAGCGCACGTATACATATATATTTTCACCTGTCCCCGTTATTGTGTGCTCAATATACGGTATAACGCGAATATTCCGACGTCGCTTGCAGTTACACAAAATGACGTAAAAAAAAAAAAAACAAACTACGATTTGATTACGCGCATTGAAATAAAACTCCGCGCGCCTCGACTTGCCGCCCGGAATTTCCGCGCGCGGGAAGCATCGGCGCCGGCGAAAATCCGCAATGAGGCTTTGACCAAGAAATGTTCCTGAATCCTGGTGCAGCGACGCGGACACTTACGGCAATTAAGCATTTCTCTTCTACAAAATCCACAAACTCTCCGAGTAAAAACAAAATAAATAAAGGACCCACGGTAGTTTGCCTGCACCGGGAGCCTGGCCGCGGAAGAGGAGGAAGAGGACGAGGTCGATGTGGATACGCGCGGCGGTTGGTAGTGCCAGGGAGCTTGTGCAAACACAAAAGCTCACGGCTGAAGATAAACAGTGAGACTGTAAGCTGCAACATACCTTCGGGCATTTGCGAAGGACAGAGCGAGACAGAGGTAGAGAAGAGCCGCAAGCAGGAGAGAAATACACGGACGTTGCGGGGAGAGAGCCGGGCGAGCGAGCTCCTTCGTGAGGGCAAACGGCAGAGTAAGACGTGCGCGGAGAGAAAGCTCCAACGAAAAGAGGCACCTATAACGTTGACACCTATATCTAATAGCCGAAGGCTTCCTACCCTTTTTTCCTTGAGAAGGTCCTCTGCAAACTTACGACATTAGACGGTTCTGCGGAATAAACTCTCGTTTTACGACGAAAGTATACATGACGCGTAATCTATTTTATTTCTCCCCGCTCGAGCGTGATGTTTGCCTAGCGCGGTATAATGTCTTCGACACGTCGCGAATCTTTTCACAGAACCGCGCAGAAGTTTCGCACAGATTTATATTTTTGTGCAATATTGCATTGTATGTGTGTAAGCCTTTCTAATGCCTCTCTCTCTCTTCATCTTACCTGCTGTGATTTCTGTTGGTCTGGTCAGAAATTGTCCTGCAACAAAACACAACAAATAAACTTGCTAATTAATTGTTATTAATGTACGAATTGATAAATAAATGTAATTATCCCCCGTTCCGTTGAATTGGAAATAATAACATAATTAAATTCATTAACCGGGAGATGACTTTCTGTTTTGACAATACAATATATGAAATATGAATACGTGTGTAAGAGATCAAAATATAATGATGTTAATCAGAAACAGTTTCTAACTTCATCGTCTAGTGTGTGGCTCTTACTGCAGAGAGAAAATGAGAATTTATTTGGCTAATATCACAACACAAGCGCAATTTCGGTATGTACAAACATTTTAAAATAGAACGAGAAGTGAGAGATGTGATAAATTTTCTAACGCCTAATAGACGGGTAATAAATTTCACTGCTTTCGAAGTGGATAAACATATAATTACTTTTACCATCTCGTTTAGATCCGAGATTTGAATGGAATGTGTTCTTTGTGTGTTTCTCTTATTTCAATATGATTATGACTCTTCGCGAATAGGATAGCTTTTACTACTGTAAATATATAAGAAGCGCGTATATATATATATACAGATACGTAAATAAATTTCGCTCGTAGCATTCAGCGGGGCCAAGAAGTCTAAAGCTAACTGAAGTTGTACCGAGTTCGAAACTTGCTTCCACGAAGGTACAGTGTAAGATCTTGCACAATGCGTTACAAGATGTGGAGCTCTCTTGTTAAAGATTAGCACGATTTCTAGAAAAGCTTTTCGAAAGTGAATGAAAGACACGAACGGGGATATTGTTTTCTCTTGTTGTGCGTGCTTCAAACTAAACTCTGAGTGGATACCAAAGCTATATATAGCAGAGTAGAAGAGGCATAGTGCTAAAAAACAAAAAAACAAGCAAAGATTCTGCAGGAAATAAAAACGAAGTTTAATTAAAAATAAAGTAGGATTTTGTGAAACAAACTTATATTTCTCAAAATAGAAAGAAATATAAGAGGTCTTTCTGTTATTCGAATTTATGAGATCGGAATATATATCTTTTGTTTGTTGATCTTGGATCAGCGAACATTTGCGCACTGCGATATCAGCGTCGATTTTATTTAGCCTTTTCATTCATTTTTCTATTGAGTGTTTTTTTTTTCAAGGTAAAAAAAAACCCACTTCCTCCAAACAACTATCGAAAGTAAGGCGGTGAAATTCGAATCTGATATCGCGACCGAGCCAGCGTTACTACGCCATCACCCACGTTTATAGCATCGAGCTATTTTCCGCCTCTATACTTTCTTGAAACTTATTCGTGCTATATCGCGGCTTGCGAGCGTTTTATCATTCGAGGCAAGAGGAGAGAGGTTCAAGCTGGCGCGATTTCACCTCGCGAGTATCAACGAACACGAGATATCCGAGCTATGTTTGTCGCGTCGGGACAAAAAGAATTCCGTTCGGGTTGCATCTGGACGACAGTTACGTGCAAAGCGTGCGCGCGTTCATCATTTCTCCCTTTCGTCTTTCGTTGATGTAGTCAGAAGGCACCCGCGCGTTTTCTATATACAAAACAACCTTGTCTCGGGGAACATTCCGGTATACTCGGCACGACATCCCCTTTACTTTAGAAGCTCGACGAACGCGAATGCCGGGTTTCGTTCGCAGTGACTCGGTACAGAAAGAGGGGTTGGAGTCTCCCCAACAACTTGAACAACTCCACAATAGTCCCGGCCTTTGCACGCCGCTCGTGGAATAAACTTCGTCCCGCGTAACTTTAAAATTGATGATCGCGCTACCGGCATACGTAAGTGTATCTCCAAGACAAAAATGCGATGGCTGTCAATGACAGTTTCTCAGAGCGGTCTCATGCGCGCACTTAACGTCACGCAGGTCGGAGATGAGTAAGGCGAATAATCTCGCGATTTTTGTCTACCTCCATGCGATCAAAAATGAATCTGACGATAAGTTTTTTTTATTTTGAACACATTTTGTCATTTTGTAGCGCAGAGTTTTGAATTTTCAATATTTACCTTTATCAACGTAAAAACTTTATGCTGTCACTTTAATTATAGTAGGTTGTTTATCGTGCGTGCGCGCGCGGCGAGAAAAAAGTTGCTAAAAGTCAGCCATGAACGCGCCTACGTCAAACCTACGAACGAATGCACTGCAATTTAAATTACCTATTTCAAGGCCTGTTAGCCTGAAACCAGAGGTTTGCTTTTCTTCCGCTTTGATTAAATGTTGCAACGTAGCGTGGATATTTATGAGATTACCACGGGCGCGCGGATCGGGTCAGGCGTCGTTTCAAACGATCGAATTTTCGGGAAAGTAGGCTACGAAAAAAGATAAACACAGCCGCACAAGCTCGTAGGAATTCTAACATAATTACGCGGCGAAGCGCGAGTCTCGTTGGTACAATAAGTGCGGTACGTGCCAGGTTTGCACAAAGCGTATTAATCCAATAATTACGTACTAAAACCTTATACAGCCATCCGGAGAAATGGCTCTTACAAGCGTGCTACACCCACCGTGAAAACACGCATTAACAATCTGAGCATTGCGCCAATATCGATCTCACGTTTTACGTTTATTTCTCCATACGTGCGCAGATATAGAGTGGCTGAAACGCATATTTCACACACGCGCGCGTATACACAACATGTACTCATGAATATGTATTTCACGAATATTACACAACTATATCACCGAATAGCTGTTGTGACACGATCATCATCGTCGAGATTTAATTACTTGTTGTTGTAATTCAGATGCAATTCGACATATTAATCGAAGTGAGCACATCTCGTCTTGCGCACAATGCCTCGAGCATCAATCGGTTTATCTAAGTAGCCGCTTTTGTGTGCCTATACGACGGTCTGTGCCAAAGCCCGAGATCCGCATTGTACCCGATATAGAGCAGAAACAAGACGATATAGCCCCCGACGACGGGGGCCAGGCCTTGTGAGAGAGTGGGATAACAGTTACGGCATACGCGCCACTATTGACAAACATCTTCATTAGCTCTGGTTGCTTGTATAGTGTCTACCTACAAACGCAGTATATATGCTGCGCAGCCATTCTCTATCTACCTGAGCATACCTGCGCATACCTTCGAAGCTGTAGACACGGACAGTAATTTGCCAGGATTGCTACTTGATGCGAGTTAAACCGACACGTCCGCAATGTCTCGACCTCTGCTAAATCTTATGGCGCATTATCGGGGTTGAGCGAAACCGTGGGGAAATTGTGCGTCAACTGCGGTCATCCATAAATCGAGAGGCACTTTAATCCCAATTCAAGTCCCGAGCATTAGCGCCGTTTATTACACCCCGAGAAATTCGGGTCACCTGATTATTTACGATAAGAGCAACATCCGATTTCTTCTGAGACAATCTTTCTACCGACGATTAGCCACAAATAACAGATTTAAATTTTTCATACTACAACCTAATACTTTTTCCTTTCCGATAACAAAAACCAATTAAGAATATTTCGAAATACAACAAACTGTCTTGAAATTCTCGAAATACAATGTTAAACTTAGAAATGTTTTTATTCGCGTTGGCTTCACGACGGAAAAAAGGAAACCAGGTGTAAATGGATATTCTATATACCTACCCACAGAAGGGAAGATGCAGCATATGTATATATATATGAAAATTATGAAAATATTGCTTAATAAATTATAATGTGATAATGGAATCACATTTGTTTTCATTATGAATATAATTTGAACACTCTCGCGACGAATAAACGCGCTATTACTGTGTGATTAAAATAATAACTAATTATCATAAACAGAATAATCAGTTTTTTAATCAAAATAATACGCGAGTGTAACAAACACAAAGGTTTAAATTGATCAATTTCCTGAGTAATATTAATAGCAAGTAAAATTAAATTTCCAATGCGAACGTTCGAATTCGCAATTTAAACCAAATGGGTTTTACGAAAACAAGCGCGACTACTTTATTTTCGGATTGCACAAGTCAAAAAGATTTTTTTTTTTTTTCTAAATATTTGTTCAAAAAAAAACGTACGAGATTTAACAAGAAAACTGCGAGTCAACCGAATGCGATACATGCAAACGCAAAGTATCCGTAGCCGCGGAGCAAGGAAATAATGGTCATAATCGCATTACCATTCTATTATTTGTCGCAACAAACGAACTGCGCGTTCGGTACGTCTCGCAAATTTCGTTTCATTTCCACTACCATCTGCATTTTCTGTTTCACACTGTCAAATATTGCGTGGGAATTAAAGAATCTCAGTGCGTACAGTTACAAAAGTTTAGCTGAATCTCACTCGAAATGAGTAAATTAGAAATTAATTATCTACTGTGTTTGTTGCGTTTATGTGCAACATTTATTTTCGTGAGAATGATAGGAAGAAAAGAACGTCGACGCGTTTGAGTACTAGAAAATATGAAAATATCTGTAGAATATTGAGTACTTTCGCGAATAATTAATGAGGACGTCAATCATAATTACGTCTATTACTACATACACCGATCGCTCGGACATGAACAACGACAATAGCCACGATTACGGTGAAAGTAATATTCACGGTATTAATAAATTAGTCGGTGATAGGCTAGCATGATGTAACAGCGTCGTTTATCACGAACTTGTCCATCTCCCGGATTACAGGAGAAAGAGAGCGAGAGAGAAAAGATTAGATTAATTACCGAAAAACCCGATAAAACGGCGTGCCTGGCACCTAAGTGCAGGCACGAGCTCGTCAATCAAAGCCGGAAAAAGTAATTCTTACGCAGATTTCTGGCAAACGACGAATGCAATGAAAGCTGTAAGAATTGAAACGGATAAAATATGAGAACAGGCCTCACTTCGTAACAGAGACGCGCGATGCATTTTGGCGCTAACGTTAAATCAACAAATGTTAATTGTTATTGACGACGCACATTTTTCGCGCTCATTTCGATAATATAAGATAATTCTCTCTCTCTCTCTCATATTAAACGACAAACACGTCCCATTTCTCGTACAAATATCATTTTCAACTTCACGAGGAGCGAAGACTTTTCGCGCGAAACAACGCACTCGACTATGTGCTATTTTACGTAAGTGTATTAGCATCGCGCGGAGAATAGATCGACCGATCGCGACGACGACGACGACACATTGCATTAGCGAATGGATGCGCACGACCTGGGTGCGAGCCCAGATAGCGCGCGCCGATAGATAGTGATGCGCAGCCCAGCCATTATTTCCGAGAATAGAATCATTTTCGATGCTATTATACCACGACCCCGCGCCGACAGTCCAACAGATAGACACTATGGCGATGTTTGCGCCACGCGGAGGGAGAGAAGGAACACGGGCACACGTAGGCGAGTAGATTAGCCTGATAGGTGGTACAGGAACTGGAGTCTGGTCGGGCTACGATATGCTTACGAGATTGATAATGCACGTACGACACGTCCGGATCGAATGGCCGCTAGATAAGTAGAATCCCGATATAGATGACGCTCTACTCGAGCGTGCGTGCGTGCGTGCGTGCGTTCGTACGTATGTACATACGTACGTACTGAGCGCTATGCCTAATTGCTCGTAAATGACGGATCACGATGTCAAGTCGGGAAGTCAAGCGACTATCCTCCCCACGACGGCAAACCACCGCGTCCTCCTCCTCATCCAGAACGCCACGCCACCGTCTAATACGTCCATATCCGTACACATATCCACACATTCATTCGATTCTAAAGCCCGAAATCAGGACGTCGGCTCTTCCTATTTCTCGTTGACGGTCACGGTTTCTCTCTTTCCACACACGTCACTGTCGTTTCGGGAGGGATTTAAATGTAGGTCATTCTATCCTCGGTAGGACGATTGCTCTCTTTTGTTGTCGGCCGTTTGGCTCGTGTCGAAAAGCGACAAGTTGTCGGAGAAAACACTTTTGACAAACAGAAAATCTCTCTGTTCCTGTATGTTAAAAAAACAAAAAAAAAACAAAAAAAAAACTACCAAACGATGATGAAATATACAACTACGAAAATTTGTAAGAATGAAGCTGCAGAGTGAAGAATGTTAAAGCAGAATGTTTGTGCGACAACACGTATTACGTGCGCAACACGAGAAATTTATACAGACGATTATTTAGCGTTACTTCAGTTACTTGATTATACTTGTAAAAAATACAATTCACAATTAACCTCCGCCGTTAATACGTATATATAACGTACAAAAGCCATAACGTCGCATGACGGTTAACATTTCTGTCACGCAAGGGTTCCTCTAAGAGCAACATTTTACACTTTTATAACGTATGACTGCATAGAAATGCACTCTACGGGACAAATATTGCGCATATGCATTTTGAGCATGCTTGACCATGGATAACGCGATAAACTTTACGACCCGAAGCTCGCCGCTCGTAATGGATTTGCAATATGTTGCAAACGGAGCGCGGGACGCGCGACATGCGGCGCGGCCGCGTGAAAAAGTGTGACGCGGTCCGCCATCAGGAAAATTAATATGGATAGAATCACATTTGCCGGAGAATATTTAAACCTCAACGCGACGCGCGCGACTTAGTCCTTCACGTTCGTACAATCGTTATCAAATTCACGTTTGAAATAAAATTAGAAGAGAATTAAAATAAATAAATGAAATTATAGAGAGAGAAATGAGGTAAGTAAAATTGAAGTGAAATTATAGACAGAATAAAATAAGTAAAATTGAAATAAACTTAGAGAATTCTATTATTACTTCTTCATACACGAACACACGAATATTGAGGCTATCTTTTTTCGTTGCTTATTTTTAAAAATAACTTGTGTACTTTTTTAATCGTAAAACAGTTTTGCTTTTAAATCGTATTTTCTAAACGTCCATTCTACACTTCTCTCTCTCTCTCTCTCTCTCTCTCTCTCTCTCTCTCTCAATTTCGTTCATTTGTCTGCTATTACATTTTACCAATATTACGGATATCGTTGCCGCATTACTCGTAATTGATGAACATGATCGATGCATCAGAAGATTATGATACTTGTTGTACCTCAGACGATCGTAGCGGAATGTCAGCTTCATCCAATAAGAGTATCCTTACCGTGAATTGAATCCATCTATCAAGTCCAGCCGTCATGATTGGTGCTTAAGGGTGGTTTGTGTGTTGTGCTCGGCTTAGAACAAGATACCTTGATTGAATAGCGGGTGATATACGAGCGCGGATAACGAAAAAGACAGCGCAAATCTGCGGGCTCAAAAAGTTTAACCGATAAATAACCGTTAACGAGCATCGCGATATGGGTGGAAATTCGATAAAGTGCAACATTCTCGAGATAACGTCGGCGTACCTGGAAAGAAGTTTTTTACAGTCCGTCAGTCAGAGCAATTATGTTACACGTTGGCTCAGTCAGACAAAGTGTGTTCGAGATTCGTGCGGTTTTTCTCGGAGGCATCTTTCGTGCGTACGCTCTCTCTCTCTTTCTTTCGCTTAAGTATTCATTTTAGTTTTGCGTAACTGATTTTAATATTCAGTAAAATGAGCGGTGAGACACAATTTTCAATACGTCTTCGAATATTAATCGTTCGTACTCGCGCGTTAATGTTGACAGTGCGGGAAGTCTCGTTACCGAATGCAAGTTGCATACATTATCCTTTGTTCCAAGGATAGAATATGCGGCTTTCGGTCCCGACCAGCATGAAGCAGTACATACGTCATTGTCCAACGGGTGTTCTGCGGTGGTAATTGTCATTTGATCTCGGTAACCCTCCCATATATACGTAACACCCGCAGTTTCTACCCGCCTCGCAGACATTCATCATTTACAGACAATTGCCTCAACTTGCCTTGCACGATGCGTAAGCTGCTACTAGGTAACCTTAGCGAGAGACAACCACCGGCGGCGTTCATTGACCTAATATATATTCCACGTGCGATAGCAATCGTAAGACGACGCGTGTGCGCGCGCGTAACCGCGACGTGTCTTTGATGAGGCATCGTCACCTGCAGAATGTAATAGTTGACCCCCCCGCGATCAATACCAGGATGTTATTCGCGTCGTCGTGGAAAAAAACCTCAGTCACGGCCGAGTGCGCAGCGCGCAAATGATTACATGTCGCTGACGTTTAAACATCACTGTGTTGTGTTCGTTTCAAGAGAAATAAAACCTGAATTCCATATTCTTCTCTCCAAAATTTTTTTTTTTCACAAAAGTAACGATATCAGAAACTAAATGTAGCGCCAACTGAATTCTTTTTACGTATATTTGAAATACAAACCATATCGTGATAATATTTTAATATCAAATGTAATATTACATTATAAAAAGAGATGTAAAAAGTTTAATCAAACTAAAATATTTTTAATTCAAAAAAACTTGCCACTGCTGGATTGTAAATTCTTCCAAAGTAATGAAAATGCGATTTAGCAGCGTGCCAAGTCTCTTGAATTAAAAATTTTTTAGGTTGGCACAAGATACGACCGTATCCCTTGATTGTAGCGAGGTAAGAGTGTTGAAACTTGATCAAGAACAAATCGAGAGAGACGCCATTTTATAATTTATTTAATAGTTTTCAGCGGATCTTTAAAGTAGTCACATTTATATTAGAAATTAATTGAAGCTTACTTTGGAGCTTAACACATTTAAATTTAATATTATTTTTTTGCAAACAACACGTGACACGTGTCTCGTTGAAGTTTGGAACGTTCGTCAAATATCTCGATTTGTTATAAAAGAAGACCGCGAACGTTTTCATAAAAATATATTTTTTCGCTCGACGATTTCAACGACATCACAGAACTGTATGTCGTGGTTTATCCGCAGCAGAATTCGATATAGGGTAAACGGACATTAGAAGAACACGTACTTTTGAAAAGTTTCGAGGGAGATAAAAAAGCGAAAATCAGCTTAGCGCGCAAAATCATCTGCTTGAAATGCAAAATCTCGATTTTTACAGTATTTGGGGGATTTGGGTGCCGCTGCTGAAATCACCGCGCGCGCGCACGAAATATTCGTCTTGGCGCATTACTAAGTCAGACACCATAGATCTGAACGGAAGCGGCGGTTTAAATCTACTGCGGTTCCACCGTGAATCTCGGAGGTAACATACCGAGAAACTCTGTTTACGGCCGAATCCTGAGGATCGTTAAATTCAGGTTACTCATTTTCTCTAAATCGACCTCGATGCACGTAGAGAGCGCGTTTTAATGAATTTTCCGTGCGCGCGCGCGCGCAAGAGAGAGAGAGAGAGAGGCGGACCGCGCTAAATGCTTCGCAAATGCGGGAAAGCGATGTGCATATGTATGTACTTGCAACAGCAGCACTAATGATTTTGTAAAAGCAGAAATTTGTAGCCTGCAAAACAATAATCCAGGAGTTACTCAGGTTTCAATGTATAAAAATAATTATTATAAAATAAAATATGTACATATATGCACTCTCATAAAATAATCAGTAAAATTTCGTTTACATCGAAGGCAAAAAAAAAGCTCACTATGGCAAAATGTCCGTTCAAAAACATGAAATTAAAGATAAACGATTCTATATAATAAATATCGATATTTATTTGACTCTGCGATTGCGAGATATTATAAAAGCGGCTTCGTATGGAAGTACAATGCGTGAAAATCATTCGATTTTCCTCATGAGCTTAACCAGGCGGAAATCATTATGAAGCAGAAACGAGACTAAATCTGGACATAAATCACGAACATTCCTTGGAATTATTCGCGTCGGGAATTACGCGTTTGCGCTCGAAGTGGACGTGCGCACAGAGTGGCGGTGAAAACTTCTTGCTCCCTTCTCTCTCTCTTTCTCTTTCTCTTTCTCTCGAGTTATGAGGATAGCTAAAATTCACGCCACCTGCATAATATCGGCTGTGCGACTTATCGCTTTTCGCCGCAATGCTGACCAACGTAAATACATACGCCCGTATCAACGAACACACATCCGTTTCATCGTTCGACCGTTTCTATTTGCCTTTTGCCAAGAGTCAAGAGAGACATTTCGTCAGAGAGAGAACGTCAAAGCGTTGCTTAGCCGCAAGCGGAGCAGGATTTTCTGAGATGCGCCATGCGTATGACGCGCGAAATTAAAATATTCATATTGCCGTTATGTATCAGTAGCTTTTATTATGTAATTTTAATGTTTATATGTTATAAAGTAAAATGTCAGATATTGCGAGTCTTAAAAAAATACAAAGTAAATGCAATGTCCGCGTCTAATTTCGAAGAAATATTTTTACTTAAAATTTAAAATAATAATAACTGTGTGTGTGTGTGTGTGTGTGTGTGTGTGTGTGTGTGTGTGTGTGTGTGTGTGTGTGAAAAGAGAATCGCGTTGCTATCTGATTGATTGGTTCTATCTTTTTAGAACACTTTGTAATAACGCCGAAGAGACGCGAACACTGAAATAAAAAACTGGCAATAAATGGCGATCTACGATGCGTATACTCGCAATCAGAGAGCAGAATCTCCATTTGGTCAGAAAATCGATTATGTCTGTGGCAGTTGGATAATCACTCCGGACTAAATAAAAAAGTTACCGATACGTTGTCGGACTTCTGTCCCTGATATGCAAACGTAAGCTTTGGCCAAAGAGTGAGATGTATATGTGTATATATGTATATATGTGTGTGTATATATATATATATACATATATGTATGCACATATATCTATGTACAGCAAGAAGGGTCCAGCAGATGCAGGATTACTGCTGCACCATTGCGACCTATATCGTGCGGTCCCGAAATGGTTCGGTGCGGAGGAGAGTTTGTCGGAGTTGGTTCAAGAGAGAATGAAATAGCGAAAGGGAACGACACGGGAGAGGAACAGGAAAAGGAAGAGAGTACGGTTTCGCCCGAATGCATCGATAGCACGGTGGCCCAGTTCTCTCTCTCTTTCTCTCGCGCCCCTCCCTCTTTTCATCTCTTTCTCCTCCGATCCCTCTCTCGTTTTCTTGCTCCTCTCTTCCATTCACTCGCTCTTGCGTTGCTATCTTTGTTGTTCCGCCTCTCTCACTGACGTCTAGCTGCCCTTGTCTCTTTTATCCTTACACGGACGTCCTATACGAATTTACGTTTACGCTGTGTGACCTCACACCGTTACACATCCGCGGTTCCGAGATAGAGTTACAACAATATGAAACTGATTACGGAATCCTTGCGTGTGTGTTACACGTGAAATTTCGTAAAATACGAATTAATAACGCTTGTGTCTAATATATATATATAATCACTGTTATAACGTAAAACATCAATATTTCTCTTTTCAAAACCATTTTGTAATTCTTACAGATTATATTGTTTGTGTATTGTTGTTTATAGACGAAATAAGAGACGCTGATGACACTATATCGATCTGTAACGTCTCGTAACTCTAAGAGCAAGCATACAACATGCATGTTATGTGTTGCGCACACTCGTAATTGAACATAGATAACACACATGTTATATGTAGCGACCGCAATGCATGTGCTAGAAACACTCGCGATTAGAATAGAGGTTTGCAATCGCCGCTATAAGCGCGGAATTATATTGACCGTAACACTCATCAACAATTAATTTCTTCGGAACTCTGTGTCTGCGATGTGTTAATACATACTTCAATATTCCAGAGCACACGAGTCTAAACCGCAATTTCGGGTTACTAATTAATTCGGTGAGTTCAGATAATAATAATTTTCTTCTCATAAGCTCAATTACACGAGTTCTTATAAAATATTATGAGGATTAATAAAATATGAGAATTTTATATTAAAAAGGAAAACTGAGAATATTATATTAAAAATATGAGAATGTTATATTAAAAAAAGAAAACCCTGCACATGTATTAGCTAGTCATAGAACTTTATTACTAAACTTTTTTCCACAGACATGATAGAACGAAATGAGAAAAAGAAAGATATTGATATAAAATTATAAAGAAATATTTTATATTAAATTTAAACATTGTTTTTATTTTTGCATGTCAGTATGACTCGCACGTGTATTTTTGTTTAAACCGTGTCTCCATCAATCTACAGGAGAAAAATGTTTAATTTTGTAATGTAAGCGAAAAGTCTAGTTTTTGTAACAAATTTTAGTTGAAGTGTAGTTTTGTTATGAAAAATAAATTTATTGTGAGTTTTTTATATTTCAATACATTGTAAAATAATGTAATAACGAAATTATTTGGAAAAATAAATAAAGCAAAAAAAAACCAAAGTTTAAGTGCCGGTCACAGTGATCCAAAGCGACCACCGCATTAAGATGCCTCAAGGACTTGAACTATCAAAGGTTAAAGTGCTTTTTTTAAATACCCATTCTTTTACGTTTAAGAATTCATTATATTACTTATAAAATATTCAAATTAAAAGAAAGCATGTCAAATATTTCAATGAAAATCTACGGCAGTTCGCGGATTTGCGTCATCACAATGATCCGCCATGCGAACGTTGTTCGATCGGCACATTGGACCGCAAACCTCGAGGTTACAAATTATTCGCAATCACGCAGAGTGGTTACCCTATATCCTTCGATGGCATATTCGTGGAAAATTAATTTGGTTTCCAGCCTTAGTTACAATGACGTTCAAAGATTCATCGTGACGCGTTCGATCTTTTTTAGAATTAAATTAAATAAACCTCATTATATCGCAAAAATATGCAAAACGAAATGAGATTTTGCGAGATTATTCGAAAACGATTTCTGAATGATTTTTATTTGCGGAGGAAAACGCGGATAGAGAATAATAATGTTTTCCTACAGATAATTATTTTCGTTGTATATTACAGAGAGAGGCGAGAGCAATTTTCCGCCGCTCTTTGTTCCGCTTTAAAACTCTCCAACGCGAGGTTTTATCAGAACTTCATATTTCGCGCTTGTCGTCGACTTTATCTCATAACGTCCAAAAAAAGAGTGCACATTCCGTGCTTCCCCTTGATACGCGTGTGACTTCCGCTAGGGTCATGAGATGTCTGAGTGCACAGATATCTCAACATTTTCTTTGGCGGTCGTCGTGCCAGCGAGACGTTGGCGATATCGAGTCAGTGTCGGGCAGCAGATTCTGAGAATGCTCGACGTTGCCCGAATACTGTCGTTCTTAATAGCTGTACCGAGCATTGTTCTTAGCCACCTCCTAAGAAACAATCCGCTTTACTATAAATTCCGGATAAGCTGAGGTTTACGAGCGGTATGTAGTTAAACAACGTGCTCGCTCACACGCGTGCAAATACATTTCCGCTTGTATCGCGCGATTATAAATGTACAGTAGACTCTCGCTGTAGATCCGCTGTAGGAGCGAAAAATTCTCGGAAACGGATCTATAGCGAGCGATCCTCTTCACGCCTCGATCAGGCACGATGCACGAGATTATTGAGCATGGTGTGGAGGAGTAAAGCCGCCGCTCTCCACGACTCCGCGCGGGCATTTTTGTTGCAATAATACTACTAAGTAGCGTTTTGAGCAGGAATAAGATTTGTCTATGCAAACATCATAATATCGCATATCGATATATATCGATCTTCGTTTTGTTTCTAATTGTATTAATAACGTAACATTTTAATAAAATAACACAGAAACATACATACGTAAACTTGTCGTATCTTTTTCTCTCAGAAATTAAAAGCAGATATGGTAGGAGAGTGACTTATGTGTGCGCGTGAAAGTACGTGTCAAGCGGAAAGCGGAGATCTATAGCGAAAATCTAATTTCGCACAACTTTTGAACGGGAGTACGTTTTTATAAATTGATATGAAAAATAAGACAGTGAGCGTTTTCGACGGAAAAAAGAACAAGAGTGTGGTAAAATAGGTATTTAATTTTCATATATTTAAATGTCTGACAAATTCATCGTGTCATTTTTATTGCAAGAAATTTGAGAAGCAGAGATGGAACATCAAAATCGAAAGGCATAATTTATGGGCGCGATCGATATTTAAATGCTGAAATGCGGCAATCTGAAAGGGCGCGAGCGAAAATTAATTTCCAACGACGCGACGCCTTTTCGTCGGGCATCGGTGCAGCTTTAATCGAGAGATTTATTTTTACCGCGGTGTCGTCCGTAGTGAGAGATTAGTTAATCAACGCTCAAGATTGGCTGTTTCCGTCGCGGGATGGTGCGTCGGGGCTTCCTTCAAGTTTTCGCGGCGGACGGTGTGTCTCCGGGCTACGTTTGCCTTCCTTAAACCTGAATTTTTTATCTAATTCCGACAGGGAGTTGAGAGAGCGAACGACTACGCGTCAATTTTCGCGTGGATTAAATATTAGAGAGATGAAACGTCTTTTCTCCCCATCCTCTCTCGCAAGGATCTCCGTGGATGAAAGAAGGCTCGAAGGGGATTCGACATCGGAGATGAATGGACGTAGAACGCGTGCCGTGTTAGAAACGACATCGCACAGATGTGAGATGGCGTTTAGAGAGAGAGAGAGAGTTAGGGTAGCACTTCCGATGCTAGAAGGAGAGTATCCAGATAATTCAACAGTAACATAAATATCGCATTTCCGCAAGTGTCGAGAAGCAAAGCAAATGTGTTGCAGTGTTTCAAGATAAACAGGTCGACAAGTTGGTCAAAACGCGCTGCAAACTCGAAAGATTTTCGTTGGTCGAAATACCTGTTCTACGTGGTGTAATGTGTACGCACGTGTGTGTGTAATTATTGCGTGATAATTCTCTCTCTTAATTTTATTGAAATGCTTATGTTTGAAAAACGTGTTATAAATTGAATAAATTGATTCAATCAGCCGCAAGAGTGTGTTTAAACACGAAACAGTGCGTGTATCGTGAATTTAATTTTAAAATATATATATAGGTAGGTGTTACTTGTGACATTTCATACATATTTCTATCGACAGCTAATTACGAACATCAACGCTCGGGTGAACACCCACTGTGTGCGCGTTATTAATTACGTGTCGTTTATCGCATCAATATCGCGAAAATAGGTAACAAACGACACGAATCCGACTTTGCATAATGATCAGATAAACATCGACAAAACATCGAGTCCGCTTTTAAAAACAGTTGTTTAACATAAATGTATAAAACGCTGTTGAGAGTGAAGTTTTATCGCGTTGTTGTTTGTTATTCTAATTCGTTCGCCGGCAGGATGGAAAATATGCGCCGACAAGATTTGGATATTTCCGCGCACTTGGCAAACGCGCCGCCGAAACGATAGAACGTATATGAAAGGGTACGTTCGCTGGCAGATCGTCCGTTGCGTATCTCGCAGGAGAATTGGTTTTTCCGGGCGGAAGTGAACGCCAATAAACGAAGCACGGCACTCAGTCACTCAGTCGCTGAGCGAAGTTGACCGAGATTCGGCTGGCAAAGCACAATAACTCGCCACATCAGTCCCGGGATTTTGCAGAGCGCGCGCGGGAGAGAGAGCAACGCGTGCACACACATCTATGGCGTTGCTGCAAGCTCCGCGAGCATTTTCACGCTCTGATGAATCCCGCAGTTCGATTGAATCGAGATGTTTCTCCCGCGTGGCGTGTGTTTCCCGCTTCTGAATCCCGCGAATTTCCAATAAAAAGCCCGGCGAAAGACATGTTCGCGGTTATCAACCTGAGTTGAGAGACGTTCAAAATTATTCGCATCAACGTGTAAAAATAATTCGTCGCGGCTCGAAAGTTGCACGAGGTGTGATTCGACGTCCCCGAGCGATCAGCATGCGCGATAATGCTTTTCAGTAAACTTTGTTCCTTTTAACGTTTAGTAGTTGTTTAATTTAATTTTTAGAGTTATTTATAACATTTCGGAAAAGCGCACCGATACGCGAACAAAAAACTTGAGCTGTGTATATAATTTAAAAGTTTGTTTTCTAAACTATGAAAATTCCATACCATCTCGCAATATGCTCGACTGCTTAAAACTTTTATTATTGCAAAATAGATCCGTCTGTCTTTTGAATTTATTTACTATGTACGTCCGGTATGCGCGACTCGGCACGATTTCTATATCTTCATATTATAAATCATAAATATTCAAGTAGTGTTTCATATTTTGCAATCTCATATCTCCGCAGAGAAGTATGATTAATGAATAAAACTCGCGCTCGTTGTCAACATGTACGTTTTCATAGTTTTATGCCAGAAATGGAAAATTTATAATTAACCGAGATTATAAACACGACTTTAATTAAATTTTGTAAAGTGTATTTACGCGATATTTACCAATATACATATTTAGTTCTCTCTCTCTCTCTCTGTAAAAAAAAACAAGAAAAAAAAATCTTTCACTTAAATATCACCGCGCTAATCAGCGAACGAATTTTCCGCGGAAAGTAATCGATGTTCGCGTTCATTATTTTTGCTCACGAGAGAAAATTGCATATATTCTAACTTCTTTACATCATTTTGCATTTTAATCGAGCTCTTTTTAAGAGCTATTACATGAAATTGCTTTCTGTTATTTCGGAATTTTACGCGCGCTACGTGTGAGCCAGGCTTATTCAACCGATTTCGTAACAATAATCGAACGTTGGAAACAACAACCGGTACGCGATGTCGATCGATGATACTGCGCGTGGCCCGGTGTGTTTTAACGATGAGACCCTTAAAAAAGTTACGCGTTCACGTATTCGCGCTTGCAAGGCGCAAAAACGTGCCGCGCATCGATTACAAGCCGGAATTTGAATTTCTTCCGTTCGAAACGGGTGACGATCGCGCGCGGAAATGTGACTCTCGAAAGGGTCAAACAATAAATTACCCCCGGGCAGCGCCCCGGTAGTAAACGGCGCTATTAACTTTCCCGTCGAAACGACAAATCCGTTTAACGCGCGGCTACGCCGACTGCATTGGTAATAAGTTTCATTCGCGTCCGGTCCAGAGAGCCGCGGCACTCTCGAAGAGAGACTATTAGTCGTGCGTTTGTTTTACGAATGCAGATACGCGCATAGGTATTATGAGGTGCAGCTGCGTCGGGCGCAGGAGAGGAAAATACGGCAAATCCGATGGCACTCCGACCAGAATTTTTCGAACCGACGCGTATCGCGGATGTCACAAAACGTACTACCACGCGCGTGTGTACGGGAATGATATGTCGTCGTAAAAACGCACGTGCATATGTACACAATGCGTATCATACACATCGCACGATACGAAAAAATGTGTTTTCTCACATTAATGATTAAAAAAAAAAAAAAAACTGAAAAATGCCTAATTGTACACATCGTTAGCGAATATAATTGCTCATGTCGCAACTAATAGAATTGCCATACACAGCAAAACTCACATAAAGACTATTTGTAAAAAATTATTATTATTTGTAGAGTTGCGTGTAGAATGATAAAACATTAATAGATATCGTATGTGTGTGCAGTAGGTATTATCAAAAAAGTATATTGTACAAGCGCAACATTTGACGGATGGCACTCGCGGCGCTATTCGAAGTCCGCGCGCGATCTCTTCCGCTGCATGTTCTCACGCGCGCTCCGATGTATCAAACAAAAAACAAAAAAAAAAAGAAAAACGGGAAAAAGAACGTGACGAATAAGCCGGTATAAAGTAGGAAAATATATTTTCCAATAGGAAAAGTGGTCGATTCGCGCCGTGGCACGGGAGGAAAAGATGCGAGAGTGGCTGAAAAGCAGGATCGATCAGCTGATACCCCGGGGTGAGCTAAAGTTTCGTTTACCGAACCCTCCTTCGCCGATACACTGCAAATGGCGTATCCCCGCGATGTATGTCCGTACGCGCCGTACACACGCGCGCCGTTTCTCTATGTGCCGCGGGAAGCAATATAACTTTCTCGCCAATTAATTTCATAGCAACAAACCCGCGCGATTAATTCGAAGTTAAACGGAGCTGGCGCAAATTCAGATGGTAATGAGGTCAGGGGAATGCCATGAGTTGTGGGTGTGTGATACACGCTCACCACCGCCGGTTCCATATGGTGCTTTCCCGCCGCTTCTTTCTTCTTTTATCCTCCTCCGGATTCTCCTCGCTCTTATTTTTTTTCTCCTTCCCTCCCCTCGCGAGAAATCCCTCCTTCGTCTTTCTCTCCTTTCTCGGAATAATCTGATTTCTCTCGTTGTTAGAAGCTTTTACTTCACCGTGTTCTCGGATCCGTTCCGGCTTGTTTGGCAACTCATGCAACCCATTTTCAGATTGGTAAGCTTCTCTATCCTTACAGATTTCATTAATCAATATGTAAATTCTTTTCGCTTTTTCGTCGATGAAAAAGATCGGAAACTTACATTCGCCGAACGCGCAAATGAACGGAAATATTTTGTTTTTTCTTGCGCGCCAAACCAACCTTTCGCGAACCTCTACGCTGTGTTAAAATACAGTACCTCGCATTTGATTCGTGCCGGTATATATAGCTTTGATAAAGCTGGAATTCGGAAGCGACTGAGCGTGAACGATAATAAACATTAAAAAAGTTACTCGATTAATCTGACTTTAACGCACGTAAATTATATTCTAAATATAAACGGAAGTGTATCTTAAAAATTTCCAACGACACGTACTAATAAATGTTTAAAATCCACCTCGAGTAACGGATCTTCGATTAAAATCGTTCCCAGATAAGGTGTAGATTGCATCCTCGGTTACAACTTTCGTGGAAAATCCCGTCTGAATTATTTGCATAATACACTTCAAAGCCTTGACCCGAACAGTGTTCGCCCTTACCATATTACCGTGTATGGCGGGAAAGAATAAAAAAAAAAAGAAAAAGAAAAAAGAAGAAAGGCAAATTGAATACAAGGGATGAGGTCAGATGGGAAACTTTATTTTCTGCTGATGACATTAGCCGGAAAACGTCGAAAATCAAATAATCGTGTGCTTTCCTCTCTTTTCCCGGCTTAATGCAATCTAAAGTACTTTGCTCTTATAATAAAAAAACAAAAAAAAACAAAAAAAAAAGTGCCGTAGTTTTATAATATTCAGTCGCTTATAAAACTATTAATGTGTACTCCGGCCGTACGTTTTATTCTTTTGACAGATGGGAAATTAAATTGTTGTTTGAAATGCACATTTGCGCAGTGTGCAGTTTTTGTAATATAGGATGAAGTGTGGTTCACTTACAGCTGCTCTTTCTTTAATTGTTACTTCCTACTGGACACATTACATCGTCGCATTGTATTCGCGCGTAAAGTTTGCACACATATATGTATACAGTATTCGCGCGCGCGTGCACACCACAGACCGCGTAATCCGACTTTGATCGGACTCGCGCCGACAATGCATACCATTCGTCGTGTTTCCGCGGTGGTTCCGATTACGAATCCGGGGAGAAAATGAGAAAACGCGCGCGTTTTCCGGCGCGTACCATCGTACAGTTGCCGAACGACGTCGCTCTATCGCCCGCTTAGATTTTCCAATGGTAGTGTTTTTGAAGCATTTACAAATTTACTTACCCATCCTTTTTCCCATCTGCCATCTTCTTTTACCGGCGGCAGGATCAGCGGAATGTAAACGACAGCACCGCGGAACCGAGGTCTGGTGGAGGAAAGTCGGAAACGGCGAGGAGAAACTTGCGTTTTCAGGAAATTTCCCCGTAGCCCCATGTACAAATATTTATCGGGAGTATCGGGACCTGTGCAAGCTGCTGTATGTATATACGATGCCAGCGCACATATACGCGCACGCACGCACGTACGTATGTATATACGATCGTATATGTACTTGGACGCGGGGAAGGCTGCAGTATGCATCGGGGAGCAGTGTGAATACATGCATAAAAATGTCTGCTTTCGCGTGCCTGCACCCTCTCCTCGGGCGTCCTCCCTCGGGCCTCCTGCATGACCCCTTTCGTGCCCCGCGCTCTCGTGCCCGACGTTATACCACACAACGACGAACGACGGCGGCGGCGGCGCCGCGCCGTCCCCGCGTGTGTATGCACAGCGTGAAAATGTCTTTGGATCTGGAACGTGCCAGCCGAATGTTAACCTTTCCGGCACGTCGCGGAATGATTACGCTCACGACCTACATCGGCGCGCGCGAGCGCAACCATGTGTCTGCACCGCCATTTTACCTCTCACGAAAGACAATCGATGCGAATGCTCGACCGTGAAAGAAGTATGGAGTTTTGTTCTTCTTCTCTCGAGCGAGTCCGCTTTTTTCGATATATCGATTCGCGTGACTTTGTGCCGTGAAATTGTTTATCAACGTGCGAGTGCCAACGCGAGAAGTCACTCTTGATCTTGAAATGGGTTTAAAAGCTTTATGTGCGTTTTATTTTATACGAAACTTGCTTTGTTTTAAGATATCAAATTTACTGTTTTATACCTTACGATGAGCACAATTTTTTTTTTTTTTCTAAGAGGCGCTTCTGAAATTTTAAAATTTTCTTTTTGATGAAACCATCAAGTTTTTCTGGCTAGACGTGTAGCCCATTTTAAAACGAGTTTAGCGACCTACGACGTGGAAATAATCACGCGGAATTTGCGCATCCATCCATTTCCGCACACTTAAATGTTATTTGCAAAACTTTATTTTTTATATCCTCGCCAGCAACAAGTTTCTCGCACACGTTTCGCATAAGAGAACAATTTTATTGCGTGACTTTTGCGATCGTGAGTAATCGCAATTCGCATGCCCACTTGCACTCTACGGTGCAAAGTGATTTCTTATCGCGAAATGAGTGTGCGGAAATATAATTTTTTGGCGTAAATTATAGCGTATATAAGTAATGAGTATTCCAGGCGCACTTAAAAAGCCGGTTCCTAGGGTTCACGAATCCAGATGGACGAAAGTTGCATCAACTTGTAATCGCGAAAGCTATTTTTCAAACGTGACTAGAAACATTAATAAATTCTTTTCTCCAAAAAAATAAATGTGCATTTCGCAAAATGATTACACATGTACACACACATGTGAATATGTGCGATTACGTATTAACATAGAATCGAACTTGAACAACTTTTGAAACAAAAACGTTATTATATTTAAAAAGTACATTAATTTTTATATGAAATCTACAGCAAAATCACGTTGTTTGGAGAAAAGATAATTTTTTGCGAGACGCGACAGGTGTAATCGTGATTTTCGGCTGTGTGTTTTAGCTCCCGGTCGCAACAAACGTGAAAAAGGATTACCGTTCAAGACTTCTAAGTACAGCGACAACCACTAGGACCATCAAGTTCGATCGAACGCAACGAGCCGCTACAATGTAATTTTCCAGCGACTGCTCTGCCGTGATCTGTTAACCCGCTTATAACGATTACGGCACATTCCACGCTAACGAGTCGCGGCTAGCGCACATATGGAACTGAGATGTCGTGAGAGAAACGGATTTTTCGCAATATACATGTATATATTACAGATATTAAATGTGCTGAATCTACCTAATTATTCTAATTATCACATAAATATTAGACATATGCAATATATTTTAATTATACGTGCGTCACGTTTATTCTTTGAAAACAATTTCAATCTTTACGTTAAAATTCGCGAACTTGAATAGATATGACAAAAACACAACGACACTTTTTTTTATATAGATATAAAGATGTAGTCCGAGTTAGCCAAAAAGAATTTTTAAAAAAGAAATAAAACGTCGTGGTTAGAATAAATCTCAGACTTTTTTTTTGTATTTTCTCCGATTCTTTCTATTGATCACGCGGCACGGCGATAATTTCTGAACGTTTCTAACTCCGCGCGCAAGAGGAGTATCAGCAGCGGACCGAGCGCTGGTTCCGGCGACGGGACCGATATCGGTGAAACCGCGAAAGTCAATCCTATCGTCGGAAACAGCAGTGTCGACGAACTTTTGAAATGACACATGCACCCGTAGGTATACGGGGGAGCACGTGACTCACATGTACGGGACAAGCCAACTATTGAGAAACGATTCACGCGCTTAGCGTATTGACCCACTTCCCGATATGAATCTTGCTCCGGCCGAAAGTCGTCGCTTCATAGTCACGTCGGTTTGCCTAGCGACGAGCAAACTCGCGCAATAAAGCAGCGAGAGAATCGTTCCCCGATATACACATCAATGACGATGATGCATTTTTACGAAGAGCGTGTTGCCCTCCCGCCTGGAACGAGATGAGTATCTGCTGTCGTGAACTACTTCCGAGCTTTACGCCGCACTGAAATTGCGCGCCATTGAACGCTCAGTCCTTTTTAATTGTCGCGTTTCGCGCGTCTCAAATTCGCATTGTTACAGAAAAATACCCGTTAAATTGCACGGAAAACTCGCTTACCTTATGCCACACATGACGGTTCTTTTTCTTTGTAGCGACGTGTTAAATTCGATCTGTTTCTTTGTGCGCATCTGCATCGCGTTTCACAAAGGCTGCGTTCGCAAATTGAAGTTTTAAAATTTTAGAAATTACAAAAAAGAAAAAAACGTCAAAAGTTGCTAATGAAATGCAGTTTATTCGTGCGCGGTAAGAATGCAAAACCGATTTGCGTGGACTTACAATCGCGAATAAATATAAATTAATATTCTCTCTTGTCTCACATGTGTTTTCTCGTGTGTAGCTTAACATTTAATACTCCAAATCCTTCAATTAGCGACGATCCTAAACGGAGAGTTAATGTCACGCGAGTTAAATTCCTTTCAGAGCCGGAGAAAGCTGCTCCGCTAAAATACTTGGTCCGTTAAAACGTAGTAAGTTAATTAATAGAAATTAATTAAAGTAAGAAATTAATTAAATGATCTAATGTTTGGCAAAGCGACCGTTCGGGAAAGATACGATATATTTCGTAATAATGTTTGGAAAAGTCTGGCTGACACGACTACTCCATCAATGTCGGTTCGTAAGAAAATAGAGATTTATATTCATAAATCTTTGTTGGTTCGCTTCGGTTGTCTTAATGTTGTAAGTGTATTAATGCGCAAACGTCCACTCCAGAGAATTACACAAATGTACATAAAGTGTGTTTCAACGCGGATAAATTAGAAAAATAACAACGCTAGTTCTAACATTACGAATCAGATTTGTTATCTTTAAATAACAAATCACATGTATATGTATTTACTTAATTAAACAAACGCACTTAAATAATACTTGCAAGAGCGTTGGAGATTAAAGTTACGTAAACAGAAATTCTACATGTTCAATTAGCTGAAAGTTTTGGATTATTTGGCAGCGACGCGCTTTGCAAATTAGTATTGTTATTTGAGTTGCGTGGAGCTTTGGCTCCGTTGCAATAGAATGCATTCGCTTTGCCTCGCTTTGCCTCCCTACTTTCTGTGAAACGAGCATTTCACCGGGATTAAAGCACATCGGAGGAATCATATCTGTGTTGCGAGTAGATGTAGTCCTATTGTACAGTATCACATTGAGTACACGGCATTGTGACCTGACTCAAACCGTTTGTTTTGGCCCGCAAGTCGCCGAGACCGGTGATGATAAACGTGTACGATATATAAACGAGATATATAAGTCAATTCAAAGTTTCGATTTCCCAACTAACAAGGAAGTGTACAATGTACTTCAATATGTCGCAAGACTTGACGACTTCGAGATTACGATAAACAAATATATCGTATCGAAGTTGGATCGATCGTTTCAAAAAGCGTACAACATTTGTTCGAGCATGTGTGTACGTATGTGCATCGATTGTTGTAAACTTTTCTCGATAAAATTCTGCATGTATACAAAAATAATTTAGCATCTCCAACTTGAAACACACACACGTTTGTATGCAAGCATTTGTTGCACTAGTTCTAGAACAGTAGAAAACTTTGAAGTATTGAGATGTATATATCGCGTTTTGTGTGTATAATTTTAAAATCTAAGTATTAAAAATTTTATAATTTTTTCTAGGATCTATATGTTGTTTCTAAATTAAATTGATGCGTGTAAATTATTAGTCTTCACATAAATATATATCTTTTTTTAAATACGCACTATGATTCTAAGATAAGAAATTATTCAACACAAAATATACACGTACTTATAATAAAATATTCTTCGTGTTTACTCCGTAAGAGAAAATATATTCCAATATTTGAAGAGGACTACACAGAATCTGTAATTTAAATCTCGTCCGCTTCTTTTTAATTGCGCGTACTGCTTTTAATAAACGCTTTAAACGGGAATATTGGAAATCGTTTTAAACGAAGTTGCGTACCCTTCGATTTTCACCCATACTTTTACAAGGAAAGCAACTCCGCATGCGGCACGTTTCGAGACCGCGAAGCTTGTCCCACTCCGCTGTTTAGTTCTTCACCTTTTTTTTCCCCAGCTACCACTTCATCTGTAAACTCCTGACACAGTCAAGATGCAATCGATAACTCTTGATATTTTATTCGCAAACATTTTAATTTCCTGAACTTCTCAACTGTGCCCCGGATGTCTCGCTTTTCAAACGGTCATGCGTAAATACGAAAAACTAACGGAAAAAGAAAATTGTTCAAAATCGTTCATTTAGTTTCGCGTTTGTGGAAATTTATTCTGCCTGATGAGAAATTCTCACAACAATCTGGCAATCTAATATTGTGCTGCAAAGAACGCTTCTTTTTTTTTTTATACAAAATTTAGAAAAAAGTGTGTACCTCTTGTGTACGTGTGTGAGTTTCTTTTATTTTCTGTATAATAGAGTAAACGTTTTTTAGCAAATGAAGAGTAGCCTTCCACCTAGTTGTTGTGTAGTGAAGCAATTTTTTTACTATGTTATTTTAGCGTTTATATCGCGACGCGAACGAATGATTGTTCAACCAGAAAAAGACCAACGAATGCCATTTTCACGGAAGTAAATGCGTGTCACCTGTCATCGTGTGCGGCCAGTTTACGCGGAGACTCGTGCGGAATGGCTGCCACTCAAGCAAAGCGATTTACTTCGTCGCGTCGGTTCGCCTGGCGGTGTCGCCGCATTGGATTCTCATTTTCCGTTGCGCGCGTTTCGCTCGCCTCCAGCGACAGCCAGGTACACGCTTTATTTACTCAGGGTAACACACGTCCGCGCACGCGTTTAGCGCAATTTTCATTATAAACGGAAACGAAGTGAAATGGATCGTCGTCCGGGCGACACGCAGTTATTGCGCGGAGTGGTTGCTTTTGAAGCGAGCACGTGCTTGGTCACGAAGAGAAGAAAGAATGATTTCTCCCTCTCCCTTGGACCTCTAGTTGGTTTGTTACAAACAAAGGAACATCCGGGACGCGAAGCGATATGTCCTTGCTCTACGTCCCGCGTGTGTCGCATCCTTCGATATGCTCGACATATTGAGTTACTTTCTTCGTACGTCTATCGAAATGTTCGAAAATTGTCTCTATTACACATATTACGATATATATATATATATATATATATATATATATATATATACACACACTATATATAAGAGAAAAAGATAATGTAAAATAAAAAAGTCATACCGCGGATTGCACGATTGTGCCTGAAATAAGAGACGATCGAGAGATTAGTACGCGGGAGAGAACATCTTATAAAATTAATAAAGAGAATTTTACTTCCCGGCGTATTAAACGACCATATTATTATAAAGATCTCACAAAGCATGAAATACGCGAATACACATGCTACGTATGTATATATATACACATAAATATATATATGTATTACGACTAAGTTTCACAGAGAGGACGCATAAGCTATGCTTCATGCAAGGTAAAGCGTAAATATTTAAATAGATGTAATATCCAAGAGTAGACATGAAAGATACGTAGTGAAACGAGTTTTGATACTAAAGTGACTAAAAATACGGTCGCTACATGTCGTTTCGCGTGTGCGTCAAGTAAAGGGTTTTACATTCTATATATATAATAATATATATATATAATAATATATATATATATATATATGTGTGTGTGTAAGTATATAAAAGTATATATAAAAGTGTCTCGGCATTGTTTTATTATTTTCGTTTTTTCTCTTACATTCGCGAATTAATATTTTCCGATGGAATTATTGACTGTTATCGTGCGCGGAGCGTGGAGTCGCGCAGTTTTCTGCTTTTGAAATTAATATTACTGTAATATTAGGTATAAAATGTAATATCTCGTATTAATGACTGATGATATCGATATACGTTTCCGGATAACGATACGTAAAATATATGTACTTTTGATGGCTCATTAAAATGCAACAATAACGATAGAATGCAACGTTAATATCTAAAATAAAAGTACAGATCAAAATCCATTTTTGCAACGGAATGACTGAATGCGTTTGATCACTATTAGTCCTTATGTAATTTCTATGCGAATACAAACGCGAATTACGCAAGTCGAAAAGAAACATTCGATTGTTTGTAACTCAAGAGAAAAAAAAATATTTTCGCAATGCTCTCGTCATTGCGCGGACGTGTTGTAACGAGCGCTGTTAACAGAAATTTATCAATTGTTGCATGCCGAAAGAGTTTAATGAAAACTTAATCCAAAAACGTTTTTTATTGAATCATTAACACAGAGCACGCGAACGTTTAAATTCGAGGCGTTTGTCTTGCGTGTATAATTAAGTGGTTTCCTGCTATTCAAGAAAGCGACTTTTAGAGCTCTTTGTTTCAAACTGGCGAGGAAACGTTACTTCGTTCCGTGGCACGGCACACGAAATTTAGCGCGCACGTTTAACGCGGCCGTGCGGCTAAAACTGCAAAAATGCTTTACATATTGTAGCGGAACTTTAATATCAATTTGTGACGAGCAAACTAGAATGGCATAATCTCTATAGTTACACTGGCGCATACTAGGTGCTAGCTAAAGGATAGCTTACAGTTGCCTCATTTTATTACTGATGTGAATTGCTTGTGGATTTTTGATCAACATCGGTCAGAGTCGCGTAACGCGTTTTTATGTGAATATAGTGTTGTGCTTCGAAACTGTTAGAGAATTCACGCTTGCTTCGTTGCACTTGTAAAGTGTAATTCGTCTGTGGCAGTTTCAATAATGAGTTTCGTCGACAACTTCGACGTTGGACGTGTCAAAGTGAGATTGTCCTACGGCGCATCAAATATGGCAGTGCCTGCCAACGGCCGACGGCAGATATATTGCATGGCGATACACGAGGTATGTAGAACGCAGATACAATTCTATCTCATTCTCTCGATAAAAAAAAAAAAAATTACTAGCACTACTAGATTATTGAAGAAATATCGTTACTATATGTTTCTTTGCGTAAAATTTAATGATGTTTTAAACGCGCGTACATACGTGTGTGTGGTAGTTTCAATTTTAATTAATACACACTATAAATCAGGGACTTATTACCGGTATGATTTTAATACCGGTATTATACTAGAGATTGTATACCGAAATCGTTATAGTACCGAAATTGAGT
>QVNV01008679.1:0-60576 GCA_014825455.1 Pseudomyrmex pallidus
GGGGGTATTCGGGGACTGTCATATATGAAATGCAAACCAAGCATCCTATATGAATTTTAGAATTAAAATTTCAATTCAAAAACTCACGTTTAAAAATTTACACGTCTATTCACGTATATGTATATACATATATATGTTTCTGAACAACACCTTGGAAACGGCTCGTATTGGCCTTATATATTTCTTAGTTTTTAATAATAATATTAACGTTTTTGAAATAATAGTAATATTTATTTTAAAAAGTAATACAAAAATTAAATATATATAACAAATTGTTTGTTCAATCGTTTCATTTTCAAAATGCGAAGTAAGTCTGCAATCACCATTGTTGAAACATATGCGGAAGTGATATCGCTTTGATACGTTCGAGCAAGTATCGCATTGTTCGATAATAATCGTTTCGCGTGAGCAAGTCGAGGCAAGAAACTTTTATATCTGGATGACAGAGTAAAGCGAAGTAATATCGTCGCGACATTCTAAGGACGGGGCGTCGCGACCGCCGCAAGTTCTTCCAACTATTGTTCGAGCATTGCCACCTGTTCTCACGGTAAAGTTTAATGGCGCGCACTGCCGCTTTGTCGGTTTACGCGCGGCGCGGACTCGTCGGCATTTGTTTTTATCGCGAACGTCGAACGGCGCGAATTGCCTTTCGCTTTTACCCCGAGTCAGGCTCAAGGTGATACTTTTTTTTCTGAAAAGCAACATTTTAATACCGTTGAATTTTCCGATTAGATATACACACGACAAATACGACACACGTACAGTTTCTGAGTCGAAGTTTTATATTACAGAAGTACTTCTCGTTTATATTCGGGCAATTTAAAACAAATTCTATAACGCAATATTATTTTACACGAATGTAAAAATATTTGGAATCACTTCGTATAAAAATAATGATAATTTGATAATAATAATAATTGTACGTTCTCTACCTTCAGCAACAATTATGGCACATTCGAGACGTTGTGCTTGACTGAACAACAAACAATTATATACGTCACGTGTCAATAGAAGGCCGATCAAGGCTCCGTGAGACGGAGGACTAAACTGTAGCTTGATCGAGAGACCTTTCGTTTAGACCTTAGAGATCGCTGCCTGGGTGCACGGAATCACGTTTCGTACTGTTCCCGCTTTGGACCAAGTTCCGTTCGGCTTCGACGCCTCCGAGCGTCTGACACGCCTTTCGCGTGCGAGCTTGTGGCAAATCGACTTCTTTCAATGTTCCCAGACTTTAGACGCATTGACATAGCGAGTACGTTGCGTATCATTATCCCTTTGTGCCTTACCTTATATATAATGGTAACCTAACGAGTCTCGAGATGTTTATGTTCACGCGATACAATAAATTCGCGCAATTATTCCGCGCGACTACATCTCATTAGCGACTATCTATCATCCTGACGTGCAATGCAAATGAAATCAGTCGAGAACAATTCAGTAAAATGATACTTCGCGTTGAAGAATAGAATTATTCCACGAAAGTTGCTCAATATATCGATCGAAGAAAAATAAAAAATAAAAAAAAAGAACAACGCAATACGATGTAGAAGTATAATTAACAATGCTATTGTAAATATTGCATTTACTGCGCCAATTAATTTTGTGCATTGAGTTGCGCGTTGTGTATCAGGCGCGTGTATGTTGCCATTCGTGTAACGCAAATAGTGGTTATTGGTGAGTTTGCACGCAAGGAAAACGAAACGGTTATTATGAAACGGACGGCGATTACGAGTGTACTGACATAATTGTAAATTTGTAAACAACGTTAAAAACAACTCCGATGATGTGCTATTAAAACGCATAACGCGCACGACCGGAAGTAAAAGCAAATGAAAGATATACATACATTCAGACGGAACGCGTGCAATATTGCGGTGTTCGACTTTGATCACGTAAGCGATCACATGTCTACGCAACGCGACAAAACGCTTATTAAACCGGACGTGTGGAATCGCCTATGTATGTTTCTGACGGGAAATCAGTTTTTGCTGTTTGACTACGTAACTACTGCGGATTCTTGCACGGAATCTGTGGCGATTTCTTGGATAATGAACAGTCAATTTTTTTGCGACTATAATCTTGATGCATGTGACAAAGAGAAAAGTTAGTATACTTAGTTTTATAAGTTCCGTTGTTCTTTTTTTGTTCATTTCACACGTATTAAATTTTTCTGCAATATGTATCTCACGGAAAGAAAATAATTTATCGAAAGCGTTTATGTGATCAAAGTAAAATTAATTTGATTTAAATAAACAAATTCTTTTAAAAGTTTTTTTGAAAAAAATTTGAAATTAAAAAGCTCTTAATATTATAAGTGCGATTATAAAAAAAATAACGTAGACAAATTCTAAAACTAAAAATCCAATTATTCCTCAATATAAACTAACGATTGTTTTATTATATTTTTTATATCACCGGACATTGCAAATCTAAACTTAATTGCTTCACACAATATATATATATATATGCATGTCGACACAAAGTGCATGTCTCATACGTGTGATAGTAAAAAAAAAAAAATTTAAGAAACGGGATATAGCGCCGTGTTTTTACGACGACATTGTGCGCGCCGGAAGTTCCTTTTAGCGCACGAATTCACGCGCGTAAGTTGCCACGCAAGCCGGGAAATTCCTCGAAAGTCTCAGACATACGTTTACAATCCGACCGAAGAGGAAATGGAAAGCGAAGGGAGATAAAGAGTCAGATACTCTCGATTCTTTCATGCGGCATATACTCTGTCGACGAGACAAAGATGGGCTTACAATGTACGGGGATCACGCAAGAATTTCTCCAGATTTCTTCGGACAACACGAATTACGCACTGCTGACTTTTACGCGCTGCCAATTCCGATGTGATTATAAACACGCGGCAACCATCAGTTTATTAGCGTAAAAACTAATTTTTACGTTAAACGCTTCGTGTTCGTACAAAAAAGTTATTATATATATAACGATAAAAATTAATAAGTTATATTTTATACACTCTTGTGCAATCCTATTGATCAATACTTTGTAAAACAGCAGGCGGAAAGAAATTAATATGCAAAAAGGAGACAAGTGTATCGAAATGATTTATTGCGACTTGCCACAATTAGTAGCGCTCTTTAAAAAATGCAGAGAAGCGTGAAAATCGCGAAGTATAGAAACTAGCAAGTGGGGTGAAATCAATCACCGATGCGGAACTGGAATCCCGAGCGCGTGGCGCCCAAGATTGGCGTTCGACGAGACGTTCGGAGCTTCCCGAAGCACCACGGACTTTCTCCCAAAAACCGTACTTGCTTGTCGTCGGATTCTTTGTTTTTTGCTCATTTAGCTCAAACATTTCTCAACGCATGTATCTTATTAAAAAGAAATATAAATTACATCGTACGACACATCGAAAAAGATTCTAGATACGAGAGACAGCACTAAAATTTTTTAATGAACCCGAGATAGTAATATTGATCGATGCAATTAAAAAATCAAATTTTTTATCTTTACTTCCAAAGAGCATACAATAAAAATAAAACAAATATTTGTGATCTGGTAAAACTTATAATGTTTACTCATAACACTTAATAATTTATTCCTTACTTTCAATTTTATTTTATAAATCTTATCGATACAAACATGTCAAAGTTTTATTTTATCTTATAATAATTACGTACGTCAATAACTTTGCATGTAATAAACTTCTTCTCATCAAGCAGATAACGCGCGACTTGGCTTTAACTGTTTATGTTTATCGATATAGTCGCCGCGCTATTATACTTAAAATTTAGTATCAAGAACCGATCAGATGTGATAATTATCTTATCGGATAAGAAGAAGTTTGAACGGTGCACCAATAAAATTCGCAATTGCCATAACATCGTAAACTCAAGCAGTTGGAAAATAACGGTTCGCCGATCTTTCCGCCGATGTAATTTTTCCCGATTGTCTCTAACAGAAACATAAAACGCGCGCGCATCGTAAAATCAAGATCATTAGCAGAATCGGAATAATACCGGTTTAAAAAAAATTCATATCTTTACAACAAATATATATATATATATAAATTGACATTTAATTAATTAATCATTTAAAAGAATTCAACAAGTAACTTCTGCTCTAGCAAACCTAATATCTTTCTAATAAAATAAAAGCAAAAAGTGTAATTAAATAATGCAGAAAAATATTTTATAACGCAAAATACATTTCGGGCTTTAAAGAATTGGGTGAAAAAAATCGTGTCGAAATGGTTAACCCGGGGACACGCCAGCCGTCGAAATTGATCACTGAAGCTTCGAAATCTACCGCTTAATGAAACCTCTCTGCACTCCGTTTACATAGAAAAGACTGCCTGTCTGAGTCTACTTGTTGCAACAAAGTACCGCTTCTACAAAGTCAATTGATCTGATGAAGGTAAATCGATTGATCGGCCGGCCGCGCCAGGAGCGATCGCCGCGACTCGACATTCATCAGCATTGATTATCTGATCGTTATGTCTCGAGGAATTCGCGAATACTGATTATGACCGGGTGCTGAGTTTGCATTTCAACGCAATTAATTTTTCGAAAACGAATGTCATTAAAGTCAACTATGTATGTAACGAAAAACGAATTTAAGGGATTAATTAAGAATTTTGTTCGGGCGACAAAATTCCTTTTTCATTAAATATTTAAACACAATATTCACCTTTTGCAGCAATTATTTTTTCAAGTACTTCCTCATTATTTCACTCTTGCAAAGAGCAACGACTCCCGAATTATCGTTCAATAGCCACCAATTAAGCGTTTTCTGATGATTAACAGTCGCGAGTATCAATTAAAATCGCAACGCGAATGATTTGGTCGGCAGTTCAAAACAAGGTTGACTCTCGATTACTACTCTCATCCAACAAAAAGGGGACGGTCCTTAAGAGGAGACGTGACAGTGCGCAGAGCTAGAAAAAATCGACAATAGAATCGACGATTCTAAAACCGACTTAGGATCTTAGAAGTATCTGTTCTCTCAAACGCGGTTTCATACAGCGATTGCTCAGAGGAATGTCATAAACATTGCGCTCGACATGTCTCCACGAGGCCGTTGCCTTTCGCAAATCGCATAAATCCGATCCGAATAAGTTAACTCCGTTTAAAACGACAAATTAGAACCTAATGTGCATGCGCATAAATAATATCGACACGTAAGCCGCGAGTTTAACTGTCGGATACTGATTCATTTAATTAATTACGGTTTCCATTTGTGTTAACCAGTTATTAGCTGTTATTCATCTGTTAAGAACCTTCGTGCAAGAGTTCCTTCGTGAACCCGAGCTTTTACGTCAGTTAGACTCGCAACGCGTTATCGATACACGTCACATGTACGAGATCGCCGTAATTTTCCAGCTGTTAGAGACAATTTTCTCCATTCATCAAACAACGCGAACATTCACGGCGCAGTGCGCACGCACTGCAATGAGCGATCGGACTTACCTCGCGATTCACTCGATTGTTTATTGCTTATCGTAACAGGTAATTATTTTCCGCTATTTTCCAATTATCGACATTGCTACTCGATTGATTGTTCGGGGTATCGGATCAAATCGTTACGGATTCTGCTACGTCAAAGATGATGAATCGTTTGATCATTAAAAGCAAATTAGTATTGCTGGATTTGTAGGAGAAACTCTGTACCTATTGTCTCTCTAGAGTCTCTTAGATTCAAATGTACTTCCACAAGTGCGTACGCACACAGAACTGTCAAATAAAATTTTCTATGTTACATCTAGAGTTCTTTTTGTACAACGATCGTTTACCACACACTAACGATTGGTTGATGCGCCATTCATGGTTACATGCAGCAAACGTGCAATCGCATTACTAAATGAACCACGAGCGCGCGTGATGAGACGTCACTTTCAGTCGCTCGAGGAGCTCGTTCTTTACATCCGATCCGATCCGATGTAGAATCAATCGGTTCTGTCGATCGATTCGCGCCGTCTGTCCCGTAGGGGAGATACCCTCGCAATTTGAAATCCATTAGAATCGATTTTCCCGGACGGAGGCCGCGGACTTCGTGGCACGAGATACGCGTGACGTATCGGCGGCATCGCTCTTGGTCGTTTCACCGTGATTGCGACCAACCGCCAACTCGGCAAAACACGCCATGATGACGACGACGACGACGAAGAAGACAAGCTCGAACGTCGATCTCGAGCGCCGTCTTAAGTCACGATACGAAGACTTGACCCAGATTTCCGGCAGACGTGCAGATCGCGAAGGAGAGGAAGTGGTGATCTCAACGATAACGATGACGACGGATGACAGCATCGGTCTAGCCGCGATTTCTACTCTTAATTTCGCTTCCACGTGTCGTTTCGCTCATCATCTCGGTCGTCGTCTGCTCGACACCACAACAACAACTATCTGTCATAAGAAACGAGAAAGTGAGGAAAAAAAGAACCGGTCCCCCTCCAAGTTCAATGACGTGCGCGTATTTCGTCTCGTTTGCCCGTGAAAAAAAAAGAGCAACGACGCTCGTCGTTGTTGTCGTCGACGCTGAGAATGCCGAGATAAAATACTGGTTTGTAACTAGGCTTGAATTGTCGTCGTTTCACGGCTCGTTTCCTCGGTGCGAGCATCGAGCTCGCCAACGGCGAAGTATTAAGTATCACTGTTGAATTTCGTGTGTGTGTGTGTGTGTATTCAAGATCGTTTTACTTCGGTAGTAATACGGGACTTCAAATTCGTTTCATTATGTAAATTGTAACGAAGAACAGTTTAAAATCACATGCTTATAAATAATTAAATAATTATTATTATATTGTTAATATATTACAAAATGTAATTTTATTAATTTCAATGTATCCATTAATTTAATCGCATCTTGTACAGGCTTTTACGATGAAAATTGCAATTTCTGAATCAGCTTTTCACATGAACGCCGATCCGATGTCGAATAATTCAGAACTTATGTAACGTTTATAGCTTCTCGGAAACGTAATTTTGCGCGTAAGTAAAATGTTGCGCCGTAAACTGTTCTCTCCGCGAACTAATTCTAGCTCCAATAAAAAACTATGACATATGGTGATAACACGTGAATTTTACTTATCTACGGTTTTCATAGAACTCGCACACACGTGAGTTGCGTAATTGAAAACACGGAGATGTTAACAACAAAGTTTGCCATTTAATTGCGAGCATTTGACTTATTAATTAAAGCGATCGAATTTTAAAATAAATCAATTCCCCTAAATGATAGGAAATTACTTTGTTAACCACCTAATTACTTACAGTTGCAGCCACCGCAGGTTACGTATGCTACCGGCAGTAATAAACGCACACATACACAAACAGGCTTTACAGAATAGTTTCTAATGGACGGCCTAACTGGGAATACGCAGACATAAGAAACTGCTTGAAATGCACTTGAGGAAGGCACTTCGAGGTGGACGCACATGGTCAGAAATCAAAACTTGTCTGTCGCTCGAACGGCTTTATATTGCAAAAGTGCAAAACAAAACTTGAAAAAGCGAATTATACAATCGGCAAATCTTAATCAGTTCTTATTTTCTTATTGCGCAACAATTATAACGCGTACGTTGCAGAATGAAAAAAGAAAATGTCTTTGAAAAATATACAATCTTTCGCCAGAAGACCGGTTGTAACATGTATGATTCCAGTTATTCCTTATTTCAGTTTCTAGCAAATAAATTAGCTTCTAGCTGATAAATTCAGAAAACAAGGTACGTTAAAAGATTGGCTCACAAAATTTTTTTAAACAGATATCATTAAAGACCGGTTCAAGATAGAGTCGAGATAAGCGCACACGTGACTGTGAAAAACACTTTTCCTTTCTTTGCGCGCGCACATCGATCTTAATAACTCAAATGCTACAAATAGTTCTGAAGGAAAGTTTATTTTTCGCAGAGGAACAAAAGATCTCGCGTTCTGTATTTATGTTTTTCTCTCCACAAAAGGCCATTGTCGCCCGAATAAACAGCAGATTAATCTCAATTAAACGTAAATCTAATACAAAACGCATTCAACTTGGAAAGCCGACGAATCGGCTCAACAAATTGATCGATTTCTGTGCGATTGCGAGCAATTCTGGGAGACAGTGACCGACTTCGCCGTCCGTGCCTTACCGGCCGGCCTAGCATTCAGCGGTAGAAATGTGAGGCGATAACGAACGCGCGAGCGGAAGGATCTCGCAGCGTGTGAACGGCTTGCTGCATGTAGGTGAGCAAGTTGCTTAGCCAGTCCACGGTGAACTGTTATATGCACTGGCATGTCGCCAGTCGCTCGTTGAAAAGCCATTTCTGGTGGCAATGCCAACGACGAAGGCGCTACACTTAGAAAACACTCGCGATTCCACGCGTCGAACTCGTTTCCGAAGGCATCAATAGCGATCGAACGCGTTCGTAGGTTCATGGTGCACGTTCCAAGTGTGGGAATTATCCCGAAGCGAATAATCGACGCGCAGAAAAATGTTAAACGAGCCAATTTCTATTCTTTATCTATTTGTATGTTTTTCCAGTGCTTTAATTGCGATTGGTTACATTATTAGTTTTGTTTAATTTAAAAAAATAAATAAAAGACGTAATACTTGTATATGTACACCGTCTTATAAACAAAATTTCATATAATTACGACATCTAATATACTTTCAGAATGTCAGCTTTCTAAGATTTTTTATGAGCGCAAAGTGTACGAAAGTCGTACAAGAAATTTCCGAAAGTTTGCGTAAAGGACATATTGTAGCCTTGTAGCTGGCATTTCGGAATTATAGCGTAGTTGTTAATGAGTGCTGCGAAAATTTTCGAAGTTCTACGCAGTGGCTGCACGAGTAAGAAATTCCGATACGATTGGGCGATCGTTTCGCGGAACGGAAACGCGTCCGGATTGGCAACGATCGCTCGTCGATCGTGTTTGTCGTTTACGTATCGCGATAATCGAAATTGGCCAATTTAAGATACATGATCCGCCGTCAAATCAATCCGCGCCGTTCTACTTAGCCAAACGTGTGAGGTGCGCTGCGCTTAATTGCGGAAAGGAACGGATCGAACCGGTAATGAAGCAACGCGAATTATGGCAGCAGGTCGATGGGGCGAATCGACTTGTTTCGGTCACGACTTTGTTCCCTCTTAACTCTTCGCGTAATGTTCGAATATAAATTTTCCAAATCGCACTCCGGACTATATATCGAGAGATCGCGACAATTCGCGTAAATTTCGTGTAAGATCCGGTTGAGCAAACGAGACGACGACATTTATAACTTCCTTTTGCGAATTTTTTCTCAAGCTTTCGATACTCGATTACGAAACTTACATTGTTGGGAAAAAGCGGTACTTGTGAAAATTAAATTGCGAATTCCTATCGTAGAATTAAAAGAATCCCTAAACTATCTTTTCTCTTAATTAGCGTGGAAAAAAATGCGTTTTATGTAAAATAGTTTTATCTAGACGATTTTCTATTTTTTTTAACGATTTTGCAATCGTTGCGATTTATATAGAAGTACGGTTTCAAGCAATTTTCGTTAATTGCTAACATATATCTTGAACTTTAATACAAAAGATACTAGCTAACAATTTCTGAGCTTCCTCAGCAGCATTGCTTCGTCAAGAGTAGCTCTTTTATTCAACCGGCGAAACCAATCACTTTCTTCCGCGCTATTAAGCGAGCGTTACGATTACAATGAGAACGGTCGTTTATTTTTACAAAAGTGTAATTATATACAAAACGCCTTGGGTGCTGTTATCACAATGGTCGATCGTTGCATTTCACCCTACATTAAACGCGTTGGAATTCGCGTCGGACTAAAGACGAGCGCAAAAAATCGGTAACTTTCTCTTCACCGTTCTCTATCATCATCAACTTCTATCAATTAATTGTAATTGGCACGAGAGGCTGTATTATCGATGCAGCCTAACGAATATTTTATATTCGTAAAGATAGAACATAACACACATTTCCGAGCGTTTTTCTACAATCGCGGAAGCTTCACAAATCGAAAACAAAACAATAACATCAAATGTCCTATTTCAATTAGGAAGAAACCCACGTGTCAGTCACACGGTTAAACAACGAAAAGACTTCGATGCTCCGTAGATTTCAAAAATGATTGTTACGCGTAAAAGAATTGGTCGCGCTTATTGTAGCGATTATTTCCACAGACGTGATCATCGGACGTCTTACGATTACGATCAGCGTTAAGTATTGGAAAGAATCGAGAAAAGAATCTCGTCAGAGAAAAAGCTCTGCATCTTTATAGGCCTGAACCTTCGTAGCCATTTTCGACGAATTTGTCAAGTAATTCTTTCAACGATCTGTCTAAATAAATTTTATTTGCACAGTGTTTTTACACTTGTGAAATATATTTACGAGATAAAATTTCAACAAAACGAGACAAATTTCTTAGTTTTCCGCGTTGTATTCACGAGCAAAAGAGAAAAAAAAAATACATATTTGGACGCTTTCTTCAGCGACCGTGCTGTTCTAAGCAAATACAAAAAGTGGGTCGATGATGGTACTGAGAACTGAAGGTGTGTCAAGATCTGGCTTGCAATTTTGTTCTTTTGATCAACATGATGCAGCAAATCACACGTACACTATAAACACGACGGATAGTCTCATTATATTGTGTTTCAGCGGCGTTTTAACTCATCACCTGAATCGTGTCAGCGTTCGACAGCCACAACACGTGATTCTTCACTCGACGTGCTTCTCGTTATCCTCGCACGTATTTTCGCACAAGCCAACACTTCACTTTATTTAACGATATAAGACCTAGAAACTACTTGCATATTCACGGCGTAAACGAGAATCTAACTACTAACGAGGAAAATATAAGCGCGGGAGAAGAAGAAGAAGAAGAAGAAGCAGAAGAGAAAGAAGAACAACAAAAGCGAATAGAGTAAAAGGTAAAAGAGGAAAGGAGGCCAAAGGATATATATCGAGTGTACGTATCTCGATAGGAAAAGAGGGCAGGAGGTAAGACAACATAAAATAGAAAAGCAAGACGAGAAGAAAACAAAAACTTTTTTCAAAAACTTGTAACTCCTTAAAAAAATAAAACATAAAAAACTGCACGATTCTGGAGAATCAGCAATGTAAAAAAGCGAAAGAAAATAAAACATTACAGATAAATAAAACAGATAATTAAAAAAACATAAATAAGAAATAAACGAGTACATATTGATATTCAAAAAGTATAAAATATAAAAAATAGATAAACAAATACGATGGACTCAATAGCGTGTCGTCTGCACGAGAAAAAGAACGAAGGAGGCGCAACAAGCGGCGCGCAAGTAGTACAAAGTTGGAAAAGATTCGTTCGCGGCGGAAGAGGAAAACGAGTAGCGAAAGCAGAAGAACAGGTAGAGAAAGAGACAGAAAGAGAGAGAGAGAGAACCAGAGCAAAGAAGATGACTCACCGCTCCTTCTATTGGTCTGGCTACTTGCGGCGCGCACGGCGAACGTGCCGGGCATGTGGACGAGCACCGTGGCTAGCACGAGGAGTGCCCTATAGCGGTTGTAGGACCTCATCCCGTCCTTCTTAGCGGACGGAATCGAAAAAGCGAAACGGAAACGACGACGGTCGTCGGAGGCGAATCTCTCAGGACTTTCTCACCGCCTCGAGCGGACTTGCTGAGGCACTGGCTCAGCGTCGACTGAGACGTACTTTGTGCCGCCGCTCTATCAGCTGGACCGTCACTCCTCTCGGTACGTTTCACACCGCGGCCCCGTAGCGTAGACTCTCCCCCGAGTAGGAACTACCACCACAACCAACCACGGAACCACGAAACGGACTGACGGACTTGTCTCTCTCGACCAGGTTGTTACTACCATCCCTCGCAAAACGTCCGGGCTCCACCACACTCTTTGGTATCCGAACTTAATCCTTGCGGTGATACCGCCGTATATCCGGACACCACCGGTTTTGCTCTCTTATCCACGCACCCGGACCCGCACACCTATTTAAAACCTATCGCTCCACCTCGCGCTCCTTACCATTGGCTCCTGGCCCCAATTCCTTGCCCAATGGTACACTCTCGCGCGCGTTCACCTCCTTTTCAGATCGACGGTGGCGACGGCGACCACAAGAGCTCGGCGAGAGAAAGAGAGGAGAGGAAAGAGTGAGAGAGAGAGGTGACGGACGGAGCTCGGGTGGCCAAGTAGTAGTAGGCAAGGTGTAGTAGGTAGCAAAGTCCCCCGATTTTACCAAGACGGTGAATACCATATCGTCGGGCACGTCCGACGGCAACCGCGTGCCGCGCTAACGAACTTCGCGAGCTCGCGAAACGGTGACGTCGAATTTTCCCTCCTTTCTTGTGCTCGCGCGCGCCGATCGCGGTCGACGAAGGTGAAGGGGGTTCTTAGGTGGGGTTCGCGTGCGAGCTAGCCAAGATATCGGGCGCCGCTCGGTTCTCTTTCCGCGTCTCCGTAAGCGCGACTCGCAGCTGCTCCAGGGTATATACCACAGAACCGACCGTTTGTCCGATCGTTTGTCCGTGTTTTATTACAATACCTGGGTAGAATTATGGGTAGAATTATGGCCCATTCTTAGAAGATATCAGGGGGAAAATACACTTGACTTCCGCAATGGCCTTCGCGAAGGAAATTTTTGGGAATTCTGGTACGGACAGAGCCGAGGTGTCAGTGAGAATTGCAGAACGCTATGTAACAGCGTTCTGTTTTATTGTATCTTATAACTTATATATATAAATAATGTAGGACAGTTTTGTTAATCCAGAACTTGTGTAATGTTTTATCCCGCACGATAAAAAAAGACTCTCGAATCACAAATGTGTATATAGTATTTATTATAATAAAATATATGCTTTTGAAAGTGACTAGATGTAAAATTATTATGTCTTCGTTCGCTTCTTAATTAACAAAGAAAGTACGTGAAATTTTATCAAGATAGATTTTGCAGAGGAATGCGGCAATTAAACTACTTGAAAAATAAAACGTATACAGCAAATATTTTTCGAAATGGCCGTGTGAGTGAACGTTACCCTAGAATCCATTCAAGGCTTTCCGAGCCGACCACATCGTTTGGTCGGGAACGCGTTTATGTATGTACGTGCCCAAAGCAACCGACACATGCTGCACAATATATGCTGCCCCTAGAGCGCGCTTTCGAGCGCCTTTCGATTTCGCCCGCGCTATTTCGATAGTAATCATCCCGACACGCCCAAGTCCCGGATACCTTGACGTACCTTGGCAATGAGCAACGATTCACTTGGCTCTTAGATCGAGCATTTTACCTTGGCACTTCCCTTTCTAGCGTGGTGTCGGTATACTTGCGAAAACCGCGACCGACTTTCGGATTGTCAGCCGCCCGATCTCACGGTGGCGTTTTTGAAACCGTGTACGCAAAATCGTCGCGACACTTTTTCCGATCGCCTTTAACGTCACGCTGATTTTTAGATCCCCGTTCGATAAACACAGAAGTAACGCGAAATATGTTATGGTGTTGAAGTAGAAGAGTTCACATTTTATAAAACTATGTATTTACATATTTTACAAACAGTTAATAATAATTAATTCAAATCGTGTGCTGTTGGTCGTTTGGAAAGTAACGCGGCAAGATTTATCGAGTAGTAGACGCGCTTAATATGGATCTCTGCGGGTTAGCCTTCAAGCGTCAAAAGTTACCACGCACTTTGATATTTACATCGAAATGCCAAAGTTCCTGATCGATCTTTCCATACTTTCGGAAAAATTCCTCGAATCAACACAATATCGCGAAAATGATTATGCAATTCTAATTTAATAACGCGATCCAACAAATCGCGTTGTGCGCCTTCGTGATTGATCGTCGTATTTAATCATCGGACAGTCGCGCTTGTCTGATTAAATAAGACCGCAGTTCACTTCGGTGGCAATCTTAATTGTTTCGTCGTCCTTCGAATCTTATTAAGCAACGATAATTCGCGCAATGCGGAAACCCGCCACGCTCGTCCGTCGATCCGACCGTGTCGAAGGGATTTGTTGCGGTAGGACAGGTGTAACGGCGTTGCGTATTGGCGCGATATTCCCAACCAGTCATACTGGAAACACTTTCGCCCTCCCCCCCCCCCCCCAAAAGAAAAGACGAGCACGTGCGAGAAAGCCGGCGATTCTATCAGATATTCGCTATTGACAACGGGCTTGATTGTAGAGATTGCTCGGGAATAAAATTTCCAGCCTTGTATTTAATTTTTATATATTAAGTTGATTTTTTGTAGTCACTTTTTTTAAATTTTTTAACAAGCTGCTTGGAAACAAAATAACTGTGAAAAAAATATTACTCCGAATCTATCTTTTGATCAAGACGAAAGTGGTCGATTCGATCACGCATCTCTCGCAAAGCTCGAACCAGTGAAATGCGTTCGTGATGCGGACGGACATGCAACGCATTCTAATGTCGGAAAATCGCGCGATGATCTCTCTTTCTCCCGTGAAAGATTCTCCCGTGATTGTGCGGTTTCCGTTCGTCGGACGCGCCATTTGTCGCCATTCGTTACTTCGCTCGACCGGACGCGACGGTGTAAATTGGAAGAGAATCCATTAAACGAGCTCGCGTGCACCGAGCGGAACCGATTGCAATATATGTTTGGGTTGTGCCTACAATATGTGTATCGCAATATGTGTAACTTTTCAGCCGATCGGGCTTGAAAACACGCGCGCCGATTTCGTTCAACGAACATGTCGCGCGCGAGCTCTGGCGTGCCGGTGAACGGAATCGAACGTACACCGATAAGCTTCGATTGCTTTCCCGATTTTTGTCGCGCAAATCTTGCCGCGGCAAGGACGTCGTCCGAAGCGGTTTTGCTTTTAACAGCAAAATCGTTTGACACTGATTACTGGCCTCTGGCGAGGAGTGTCAGAAAAGAAAATTAAGATTCTTGATCACAAGCGCATAAGTAAACTTAACTACATAGCCGTAGGAAACGCTATGCTATTCTTCAATTTATCGGAGAATGTATAATGCGTAGAAAGAAGAGTAAGAAAAATGCGAGATAAAATTTGATGGCTCTTTAATTGTTGGTTGGCCGCTTGAAATGCAATGTTCACTGCTCGTTAGATTTGTTGTGATGCGGAAACCGGATAACTTTTTAGCTTTAATAATGTATACATTTTAGCAGTACGTTATGAGCGAATCGTTCTTTTTTACGTACTGGCACGCAATAAGCTTGAATTTATGAATAGACCAGTTTTCTTTTGCGAAAGAAACAGCGCGCCGCAGCTCTTATTTATGAAAATAATAGTACGCGCGCTTACTAATAAATAAACAGAAAGCTAATAGGCATTAACTTTCATCAAGGCGATATCACAGGCGTGAGCTAATGTTAGCGAAAACATCCGCATTTAAATTATTAATGTTATATTCAACTAAAACAGAAAAATCTCTCTACAAAATCTGCAAAACTTTATAGAATGTAATCTATAGAAAAAATCATCTCTGATCATTAATCGTTTTACCATTGTATTTTATTCCAACAGTTTCCATGCACTTTTTTAAGCGATGTCATTTTTTATTTATTCATATAACGATATCACATTACACATTTATCAATCGGTTGTTTGAATAACTGATACGTATAATAATAAATAAAAACCGTACTTATTATTCACAGCGCAGTTAATAAATCTTTTAGCTTCATTTTTCTGCAATTAACTCGGGATAATAATATGTTATATGCATTCGCTCGCACTTATTAAGCGAGCGTAATGTAATGTACCTACTACGTGAATTATGTAACGTGTGAATTTACAATTACTCACGACCGTTTTATACATAAACTTTGCGTTACCGAAGGGTAACCGTTTGCGTTATTATCGGAAAATTGTTCCGTAAAAACGTGATATAAACACATCTGTACAAAACAATTTTGTTACGAGATTTTTCATTAACGTGTATCCGAAACCATGGACACGTGCGCCTCGCGATAATTAAGAAAAAAAAAAGAGGCGAGAAACGGATGAGGAAATCACGAAAGCGCCATTCGGAAAAATTCGCGAAGCGGATTACGTTCTTACGATCTGCGTTGCGAGAAAATAAAAGCGAGCAGTTAAATGAAATGTACACGGATATGTAGCGGCGCTACGAATCAATTAGTACTTTCACTGATCCGAATTTCGTGAAAAAGTTATTTCGCCGTCTCGCCTCGCTTTATAGGCACGCCGGGTTTTTGTTCGCGTGAAAGTTTAGTTTGCAATGAAGCAATTTTTTTTTTCTTATCGTATCGAGGCGCGCTTATAATTGTTCGTCTCTCGGACTCTCGCGCGATGAGAAGAAATGTCTCGTACGGAAAGAAGACCAAGTGAGATTTTACTGGTGTAAAATTTATTTGGCATTGACTTAATTAAATCAGTGTCATTCTCATGAACTGATAAGTAACGGCAAGAGGTCAGCCAACAAAATAATCTCTCGGGGTGGAGTAAAACTAGAAATATAAGTATTGTAAACGCGCAAAAGTTTTGAGAACATACAACGTAAAACCATACGTAAATAACCAATTAAACGATTTCAACGAGAAAAAATTTCTGTAATAACATTTGTTTTTAAATATCTGATTCTTTGCAGAAAGTTAATTAAAAAAAAAAATGAGAAAGATAATCTGTTGACAAAAAACCTCAAATTTGTATCTGTTCTTTATTTGTCAAATTACTTGACGAGTTCAAGATACTTGAGAGAAAATGCAAGAAATATCGATATAAGCAGAAAGTAACTCAGTTTACTTTAATGAGAATCGTAATTGTAAGCTATCGATAATGTGTAAAATAACACGACACACATAAAAGACAATTCACTTTCAGTAAAAATCCCAAGACAAATACAAAATAATACGTTTCCACGCAAGAAATTGAAAATATGCGACATAAACCCACGTAAGAAAATTACCTGTATCCTTTGTGTTATTAAAAAGTAAAATACCATGCCATTATTATCCAGAATATTGCGTTGCAAAGCGCATACCAATAAATTTTAGTGTGCCACGGCCTTCGTTTGTGACTTAGAAAAATTATCTCCGACTTTCCGTCTATATACGCGTTCGTACGACAGAAGTGTCCACTTTCCGGAGACGTTTCTTATGCACACAAACGACAAACCGTGTTAAATCGATCTCTGTTCAAGCGTGAAGATTGAAGCACGAACAAAGAGAGGACTTTTCGCAATCGCGGTTAAAACAAAAGTTAGACGACTATAACAAACATGGAATTCGGTTCTTACGAACTGAAAAAAATCACTTCACTTGTATATTTTCCTGCGATTAACGTGTCATTTGTTTTACTTATGCGGACTACTTTAGATTGCACAATATTTCTTCGTGAAATTTACGATAAAACCTCAATTCACATTAATTATGTGATAACCTAGTAATTGATTTACTGTGTATCCAAGTATCCATGTTGCTTTATGTAACAATAAAAAAAAAAAAAAAAAACAATGTTTCTTTAAACATAAAAACACAGTGTTCAAAGAACGAGAACAATAGAAATGTAAATCAAGAATAAACAGTCTTCGGATCACGACTCTCCATTGAAGTGACAAATAAACGAGAACGCGAGAGGTAGTCGAGGAATGCAATCGGTAATTAGCGTCGCGGAATGAAACGTGCACGCAGCGGTTAGCTGCAGCTAACGTGAATCTTTTTCCATTTGTTTCCAGTTGTTCGCACACTTCTTTTCACGCATGATCGGCGGACATTCGAGAAGACTACGTTAGGTGCGCATCTTACCTCTCGCTCGCGTCGTTATCCCTTCGATGTTTCGCTTTGAGAATCTAAAACATTCGCAATATACGCGACCTATCTGCTCACAGCATCTTGTGAACGTCGATCGTGACTGTTCAATAACGATCCTATGATCGTAGCGGGATACGAGGTGCGCGGACCGATGATGTAACGCGCAAGTGATTGTGCAGAACAACGGGACCAGATACTCGACCGGGATGTAGAGCAGATGTGATAGGCGGTCCGTGATGTAAAGACAGTTTCGTATAAGATTCACTTTCAGTAATCGTCGTGGATACAAATCAACTGTGGCGAATACAAAAGTGAATGACTGAGTGAATGAACCGGTTGTTAGGGACAAACGTGCTCCTTTTATGTCAGAAGGCTAGAAACTCGAACAAAAAAGTTTCCTTTCTTCTATTATTATTGCTTTCTACACACAAACGCGAAGCAAAGTGTTTGCAAAACTAACTAATTAAAGTTTAACTTCCGTCGATGTGTTTGGCGTGTTTTCTTTTTGAAAAAAAAAAAAAAAAAATTGACCGGCACACTTAATGATAGAAATATGGTAAATTATATACAATTAGAGTTGGAACTGAATATACTATGAGACATCGCGTGGAGAAATTGTATTATTTTAATTGCGTGACCCATTTTCAAAAGGCCTTCTTCCTCCCTCCGGTAAAAAGAACGAAAAAAAGACAGAAAGTTAACAGACGCCTATGGCTATGATTAACGAAAGTGAGACGCGATGTTCTTATTCATCACACGTTGGTCCTCGACATTTAACACGTGCGTTTTATATGCATTCGGAACTCCGTAGACGTCCAGTAGACACACCTTACATGAAAAAGATTTCATTCGTCATGCTACGTGATTCCTGGCAAGGGGTGGCTCACAATCAAGAGATTGTCTGACATTGGCAATCGTTATGGCATGCTACGATGAAAGCAAAATGTGTCTGTTGAATTGGCACATTAATATATTCTTCTAGTCTCTCTCTCTCTCTTTCTCTCTCTCTTTCTTTCTTTTTTGTCATAATAAAATCCTTCTTTTTATGCTCTGGACCACACACGATAAAATTATTAAAATGCTTTTTAAGAAAAGTGATATGTTGACAGCACAATGCTTCAACACGAAGTTTCGGTTATCTCAAGCTACCCAAGAGTGTTAATTAATTGTCTCGTTTAACCGACCGCGGACAGGCTTATGTAAATGGACGGAAGATGAGGAATCAACGCTCGGTAGCGATCTCGAGCGTTTCCGGCAGCGCGGATAAAACTCTCAAACATCCAGAGCGCACGTCGATTGTGCAACGGTTTACTCTTGGCAAGCTAATGACACCAATTACACGCGACTGAATGCTATCGCCCGGCACAATCGCCTCTCGGCCCGGCCCGAATCGGCTTAAAAACAAATCCGCAGAAAAACGTCCCTGTGTGTGTTAAACGAACGAGCGCGGCGAGTCTGTCGCTCGCTCGCTCTGTCATTCTGGATTTCACATCTCGCGCACGCACGTAAACCGCAAAACGAACCCACGGAGAAACCACGCGTTCGTTCGCGAGTGTGAAAAACACTTTCTTCTCGCGCGGAAAACCGTGTTGCGGTGCGGTTTTCCTGCACGAACGAGTATGTAGGCGTGTGCGTCCGCAAAAATTCAGGTACTTCGCCCGAGTACTTTTTGGCCAAGCAATTATTTGCGTTCTGTTATATGCAAAATTTCTCAGCGTTTTTAGTTGAACGGTATAAAGAGATTCAAAATGTCCAATAGATGTAGAATGATGAGATGCAAACGAATATTTGCAATGCTGCAAAAGATTTTGAAATAAACTTTGCAAAATTAAAAGAGAGAGTAGTCATCAATTATGACATCCTCTCTCTTTCTCTCTTATATAATACAGTAAAATATTAATCGTACATATGACACTTGAAGAATTCTTATGATGAGACTTTACGTAGAACGTAACATTTAAAAATTTACTCGCAGCATAGTTATCTCGCGCTCCGACTCGTGGGAAATACATTTCTTTCACGCAACTATGTCTACAACCATATTGAGATTTCTTCGTAACACCTGAAAACGTACGTATATATAAACGATTGAATGCTTTTCAAAATGGCGCACAATGGTATGTTTGCGGTCTAAATGAATTCAGTTACGTTGTAGATTCCATGTACACGCGCGTACATCTCTCGCGAGAAGCGTGCTACGATAGTCAAACACTTTTCCAAGAAGATCGTAAGCACACCACCGTTTCTACTTTAGGAAAAGTCGTGTCGCCCCGAGAAATCCTTCGTATTCGCAATATATATGTGGGTCAATGCATAAAAATACGAGATGTTTCGTGATCGCATCACATTTTTTTTTTCCATTCAGCTAAGAACCCCAGCTGATAATATCCGACACCACGTTCTACATATAAAGTACGCGTTAAGTATAACGCGACAAGAATAGTACAACACACATACGAACTAAAGATATTAAAAAAACTATAATGAGAAAAAAAATATTTAAAATTAATTCAAAGCAACCGTTACAATAAATAAAAGAAATAATTCAAATGCGTGAGAAAAACTTTATTACTGCAATTAAGATAAAAATAATTTATTCCAAAATTCTCTTCACTCAGTCTTGAGAAAATAGAAACAAATATTACACGTAGAGATAAATCTGTAATGCAAGAAACACGTGGAAAACGTGAAAGATAAAAATAGAAACAATAGTTCTCGACACTCTGTTTCTTTCTTCAAAGAACAAAATGCTTTGTTCGTGCATATTATTATACGAATGCATAAAATACAGTCTGAGTAAATCTCTGCGAAAAAATATATTTTATCGCATACTGTGTGTGTGTGTGTGTGTGTGTGTGTGCATTCAACTGTTCTCTTTTATATTTCGCAGTTATGCTTACTGCGATAATTGCTGGCGCATTGTAGAAAAGAAACCGCGTAAGCATCCTTGTGTTTTTCTCTTTCTTAAATCTCACACTTGCTCCAACGCGCTATCCACCGTCCGTGCTTACGCGTTTCGGCATTAATAAAAATTCCGATGAAAGTGATAACGTCCGCAGCAACATTAACACAGCCGAGGGACTTCACGAAACATCTCGGACACGCATCGTTAGAACACACTTTTCTCGAGACGTTGATATTAATATCCCGCTGAGAAAATAATATTAATGTCGTGTTCGTCCGCGATATGCGCGACCGCGACGGAATGACCGCCACGAAGCCAGGATAATTTCTTGGATAATCCGAACAAAGTCTCCGTTTCTGAATTCTCCCACGCAAAGAAATGCGACGTATGACGGAGAAATGCGGAATATATTGAAATATTTATTGCCTCTGACTTGTGCTCGGAGACTATCTGAGATTTCATTCTCTGTAGCACGAGACGGGAGGACTCGACAGAAGGAGGACGTGTCTCTTTTTTTTTTTTTTTCATCTTTTCAAAACTTTCGACGCACACTGTAGAAATTAAGCCGACAAAAAATGATGCTGTATTAAGCATCTGACGCTAGTAAAGTGCTACTTATGTTTGTAGGTTAAGTAGATAAGATCACTGTTAAAAGGATTTTTTTTTATATAAGACAATTTTCATAATAAATCATTAGAATTTCGTAAAGAAATAATAATAAATTGACCTGAATCTATTTCATATAGCCAATCTTTCAGATCTTTTGATCTTCCTCTATAAGAATTAGTACATTTTAATAAATTATTAAAAAAGGTATTACTTATCGCGTCACAAATGATATTATTTTTACTAACGATATTCCGTTCCAACAAAAGAAATAGGAAATATTCGGAAATAATTGTGTGAAATAAAACAAAAAGAACTGAAAGATTTTTTTCAATTCTCTTATTATTACACGCGAGTTATTGAACTGTAACTTAACGCTGTGTGTATATTCAATCTTTCTCACGCTTTCTCTAATATTGTTCTGATAACATTAGTCGCGCATATCTGGAGATTTTCTGTTTTTATAGCCAAAAAGATAATTTGGAAAAAAGAGAAATGACATTTGTGTATAGTCGACGACTCTTATGTAATAAGTAAACTAATTTTTTTATCATGTCTAGCAGTAAGTAGCGTGTGTGTTATATTTCTGAGTATTAATGCAATTAATTCAAAGATCGTTAGAAGATAATTTTATACAGAGCGCACCGTTAGATGTTTCAATATTAAAGGAACGCGAAAAGGATCATATAATTTTACATACTTACGTGATTATATATGTGTATATATACTATCATACCTGAATTACGCAACTGCGCTTCGAAGCTCTCGTTTGGAACGGGATTATATCCACGGCGAAAGGTTTGACAAATGAGTGCAATGACGACCGGTACATTTGTATCGTACGTAGATTAATAAACTACTACGATACGTATGGGAAGAGAGAAGAAATGCTCACAAAGACTAATCGAAATCAATAGTACGCGTTTGCCTCTGCGGCAACGACAGTCATCGCTCAATTAAAGTGATTAAAGCATCCGCGCGCGATAAAATAGTTTCAATTAAGCGACTTCAGCGGTTGAATTATGAGGATGGGTGTACAGCGTGAAAATAAAATATATGTTGGAAACATTAATTTCTACAAGTACGCTTGTAGTCGCGCTCGTTAAGTAATCGATCGCAATCTAATTGGAAAAATCTAAATACGTAGCTATGCCAACTTAATACATGAATTTGAAATTTTTAATAATTGAAAATAAATTTATGTAAAATAAAATCAAATGAAGTAGACAATGTGTTAAATATGTTAGTAAAATAAAATTTCTGTAGATATTAACAATTCATGTTGCAGACAAGTAGTTGAATTTTACACTAATTTCAAATTTCAGCAGCTATTCGCGGTATTTTTCTGAGGCAATAACTGAGTTTTATGTTATTAAATATTTTCGAGCATCACAATAATGCAATAATAGTATTTTTAGAAATTAACATTATGTTCAAAATATGAGAGATATATTCTTATTTACATGTTGTCATGCATATACAGAAAAAAAGAAAGTCGCGGTGCGATTGATGTATCATACTCTCTTTTTCTCTCTCTTTTGCATGTTCGAAATTCCGATTGGATCGTTAAAATATTGCAGTCAAGGCAAATGCACTTGCGCAAGTATACGTCTTACACGTCGGTACAAGTAGCATAATTAACGAGAGCGGAATCTGAGATGCATCTATGACTTATACCGATATCGGTGTCACATCATTAAGGTCACGTCGACATCAGCTTCGCGTGACTTCCGCGTTACGAGGCAGTTCGTTACGCGAAGACAGTCTTTAAAATTTAATTGCATATCTACCGACGCGTTCCAACATTATGTTCATTACGACGTTGTAGCATGTTGTCGTAGGTTGTGCTATTTGGTTTTTTTAAGGAGCCGTTTAACGATACGCGGGATAGAGCGATCGATTATGTTATCCGGAAGTGACTTAGAAAGACGACACGTAACAACGTAGATCGTATAAATCAATGATTGCGTATGCGTAATTACAAGTCGTCTGCGATGACATTATATCGGTAATGATACTTTCGAGTTCATTAAGATTATGAACTACAGTTGCAGAAGAAATTATATTCATATATTTTATTTGTTCATGTGTAAAATTCATTAAAAATTAATTTAAGAAAGAGAAATTTGATTTCATATACATAAAAAAATAATCTAACAAGTTTAGAAAGTTCTGAAATGTATAATTACAGAATAAACTCTAGAATAAAATTAATTGAGAAACTGAAATGTCATTTCGTAATTATATTGTTATAAATTGTGAATGCAAAGGATTAAAATTATTTTTTTAATTTAGAGAATTTAAAATCCACAGATGTGAGTTCCTGGCAAGCCAGGAAAAAACTTTTTCCTTAAGTCACGGCGATAAAAGTGATGCGCATTTAAATGTTAATCGCGTATTGACAGAAATGTCAGAGCCTTTCGATAATGTTGCCGATATAATTCGTACATTTAAGCAGCAATGTGTAAAGATGATATCTGTCGCTATTAATTACGTGTGTGCTCATAAATGTTAATTACGATAAATCTATCTACTTAAAATGTAACTCTAATTGCTATATCGCGATATATTCCCTCTCGATCACAGCGCATAAATTCTGCTTAAAGGTAAATCATGATACATCGAAAATATTAAATTAACTCATTAACGTTTACACAATTTTCAATAGTTATTATATATTTTTTTATTACTCTGTATAAAATAACGACTGTACTGGATAAAAAATAATTAAAAAATTTACTTTTATTTCTTCACATTTGTGTGTTAATCCATTTATTGCTTTACATTCGATATTACATATCGTAACAATTCTAATTAAACGTCTTGCGCGACTCAAGACTTGGGCTGCGCGACATACTCGGCGTTTCGTGTTGCAGGTTTTGTTTCCTGTTCCAGGTTTTCTGCAAACCGCAAACCTTTTCTTGCCTAGCAAATTGAATTCTCGTGGGAAATCAAAGAGATCAGCGATCACGTTTGACAAACTCGTTTCCGAAGTTGACAAGTTATAGAACCATAAATCCTCGGCGCGTTTGCGAAAAAATCTGAACGACGGATTTCACATAAAAATCGTAATAAAACATGCGAATCTTTGCATTTACGCGCAATAAATCGCAATCAACGATAGAATTAAAGCACAAAGAATCGAAGTAAAAACTCAAGAACAAAAAATAAAGGAGAGCAATTGACTTTTGACATTCTTATTCTCTTTCTTTGCAAACTTGTGCAATGTAGATTTTAAATACAAAGACTGTCACAATTTGACCTTCTTTTCAATCCTTCTTCTTTTTCAAACTGACTAGTCTACAATGAAGTGACTGCTGAATAGAAATGTGCAAGCTAACGTCTCAATCAAGTTCGTACAGATTTTTCCGACGTAGGAAATTTCATTAGAGGTCGTTACTGCAACTTAGTGCGGACAGATAAGATTGATTACAATGCCACTTTGCGCGTAAGACAAAAAGAAAAAAAAAATAACGTCGCGATCCGGGCGTTGCTCTCGTGAACATTCATGAGTTAAGGATGCTGCGTATTTAATAATTGGATACCACCGTGGTGCACTTTACGTAAGGTGCGCGCGAAGGCGCGCCCGAACCTTCGATTTAATGAATCATTTCATAGGCATCGAATGGCCGCACACATATATAATGGCCGACACTAACGAAACTGGTTTAACGGACAAACGCAAGCTGTTCCGCGCTCACGTAGATACACCGTATATATCGTTGCACGAACGAAGTCTCAAAATGCCTGCGCGTTCTGGCTCGATCGTGATATAAGAGGTGTGCGTTGCCGGAATAGAATGTCCATGCGGCATTTCATGCTACATTTCGTAATTAGATTGAAAGCGCGGTAATGGCTTTTAAACATAAACGTGTGAAAAAGTGCGTTCGTTTAGAATAAATCTAACGGTTTTCGTGTGATTCTCGAACTTATATTCAAAGAGCGAACATGCTCGATATATCGGCAAGAAATCGGCTTATGTCTCAATGCATACGTAAACGTGCCCAGACGAGCGTTCGAGCGGAAGTTCACTTCGGCGTTATGTTACACAGAAAGTTTCGGATCGTTCTCTCTCGTGCGGTTTATATCTTTTGCGTTTTAAGCACCACCTGACGAAAATCCTGTTTAGAATAACGAGTTTCGGTGTTGCATTAATATGCACATATCTAAATAGTACGCAAGCGATTATCCAACGCGCTGTAATCTTAATTAGCCTTATCTCTTTTGGTCTCGGGAATCACGCTATATTTTCGAATCCTATGAGTTACGTGAGGAAAATCGATAAGACAGATTTAACGAACAATTTACGGATGATTAGATGCGTTGCGTATGCGTTCGCGACATTGCGTAATAAATGTTGTCAGATAAGAGAAATATTAGTGTGATTCGATATATCTCCCAACGCTCACATAATTTAAGTAGGTACGAAAGAGAAAAGAGCGAAGTTATAATCGCAGCTCGTTAATGAATTCAATGAGCGAGACTTGCGTTACGTCTTTTGCGATAAGAATCGCGACTCATCGAGAACGTAACTGAGACTTGACAATGGCAAATTAAATTAACTTAATAATCACGACCGAAATAAGTGACATTAATTATCCTGAAATATATATATATATATTTTTTCTCGTATTCTTCTTTGAACAAGAATAATTCTGATAGAATGAAATTGAGATCAAATCGAGACATAATAGAATACTGAAGTACGCTATTGATTTGTTATAAACTCATTCGAAGATTCATTAAGCGGTCGATTCTCATTCTTTTATAAATACGTTAATTTATCATTAAAATCTACAGCATATGTAACACGAACTACATAATTTTTTAGTATTTTATTAAAGTGAGAATTTTATTAAAATAAGAATTTTATTAAAGTTCCCAATCGGGAACGGAATGCGGGTTAAAAGTAAATTGAAGTATAATATACAATTAAAAACAAAGTAAAATACAATATATATAACGCATAATAATTAAATATGACAATATTATACTCGCGCGTTCAGTCTTAAACGTTTCGAAAAAATTAATCTCTGTAAAATTGTACACCTCAATTTATTTTTATCACAGAACAGAAGTTTTGACTCGCTTTATCAATATTTTGAATCAAGTCAAATGGAGAATAACAACCGAGAATAATTTTATGTCGAAAAGCGAAAATGGACGTTGCAGTTTTTTTTTTTTTTTTTTAATTTTCTCAGAGTTTTTTATTTCTCTCACTCAGTTTATATGAATGTATGATTAATCGTCAATGTCACATAGTGGACATATTGTCACGCTTATGAAGCAACTTGCGGCAGGTATGATATCACAAGGGATCACTGTGAAGTGGGTGCTCAGAGATTTCCAAAGGGACGATTAAGTGATTGCTTGGCGCGGAGAACCGTCAATCAGCGATTGTTCGCGCTCCCACGTTCAAGAGTGATTAATTACGATTTCCACTCGGTGCGTCCGTGTGTAACTTTGACCCGAAACGTCGCCCACGGCGATCGGGCGATGCATTTGCCGGTGCATTTTGGCATTCAGCGCTGTTTTTTTCAGCAGATAGCGTGGATAAAGCATTTAGAGAAACAAAGGTTTTATCGCTTTAATTTAGCCTTTCAAAAATAAAAAAAAAATTATACATATATATATATACACACATGTATATACTTGTTGTTAGTTAAAAAATTTAAATTTATTTATTTATTTAATTTATTTTTAATAGATATTTAACATAAAACATAAACTGCTTATTTGACACTTTTAAGCTGAAGAAATTAAGTTGTATTTTCATTAAGCTCATTAAGCTATTAACTTTATAAGATAACACTTTGAAAAATGCGCGAGTAATGATAAGAATAAGTTTGATCAAGTAATTGAAGAAAACGTAATTTTTCTTATTTTATACTAATGGACCAAACGCTCTAAATTAGCACCACATTCCCTTATACGTTTGATGGCACTTCTGTAAATCAAACTTCGAATGTCTCGAGACGTTTACAATCCCGCGTGTATGTATGTACTTTAGTTCGCTGCGAAATCTCCGAGGCGTGTTATACGCGTTCGCGCCGGTATGCAAACGCTGCCGATCGGTATAATTGGCTTTCGGATCTTTACGGTGCGCGCGAGCGACACAATATCAGGCTCCGGGCGGAGACGTACGAGACGCGAGATAAAATCATGAACACGTACGTACGTACGTAAGGGTTCGCCGTCGGGGAACGCGGCTCACATGTCCTCCGTCGGTGTTGCATTCCGCGAGGTGCTGCGGCGTAATGCACCGCGAAAGCCGCGCGTCACCCACATTATACACCGCACAACACCACATTCACCGGGTCTCCGGTGCTCTCTCGCGTTATCGTGGGAAGGTCAAAGCTGCTTTCCACGTGGAATTCAGACATGCGGACATAATAACGCGATAAATTGCCCGGTGCGAAATAAGACGGATAAACTAGAGAATAAACTAGAAATCTCTTATCAAGTCTTTCAATCTGGCTTCGCGGTAAAGTCGCAAAATCGTCCGGAAGTTCAGTCATCTTGAAGAAAAGAAAGACTCTAATATACGTTTTCTTTTTTTATTTCGCAACCTCTCATTAAGACGTAAATTTACTCATGTTTTTACTAACATTTTGTTAACAGTGTCAATCGCATTCAGTTTCCGTCCTATATTAGTTGAGGTTTTATATTGACTGTCAGATGTTGTACGCGATCAGATATTCATTCGACGAGTGTTTTGCAGAGTGTGTTTTTTAAACGCAAAAAAGTCGCGTGTTTTCGACAACGACCTGATTATACCAACCACGGGGTCAGAAGATGCGTGCCGTAGGACAGCACGTGCTTGTGCCGGCACGAATGTTCTGCATATATATTGGCCGATAAGCGCGCGGCACCTCTTCGTTTTCTCCGCCTGCCCGCCTGCCCACATGATGCAAGCACGTACACGCGGCAATTCCTCCGCGCGTAACACGCAAGTCCTTACAAGGTAACGTGCATTCCGCGATGGTAGGCAGCAGACTTCGGTGGTAACGAAGCCGCGCCGCGTGATTCGAAGTCGTTTCCCTCCGACGAGTTCGTTTCGTTACAAAGGAAGAAAGCGAGAAAAAAAAAAGGGGAGAACAAATGGACCACCAGCTCGCGAGGTATTCAGCGGCCGCGTACGTTGATTGCGCGTACGTTGTAAAATATGAGAAGATGTATGGCTTTATTCGAGTCTCTCGGATATTATTCGATCGGAAACCAAAACTTGAAGGGTTGCCAAAAAAATTACGCAATTTATTCACGCTATCTCGGTAAGAAAAATGTATCTTGTAAAATTAACCGCGCGCAATTATGTCCGCAGTTTTGTTGAAACATCACGTTTGATAAATTTAAATGTTTGTTTTAAAAGTGTGTTTCCTTTTTTTTGCGTTATATATTCATCGTGTTCTACCAGAATGCTTTTTTAAAAGGATGATGTAGAAGAATGTTGCGTAAGATAATAGCGTAAATAATACCACGTTAGAAAAATACAATGGCGTGAATAATACCACGTTAGAAAAACTTGTTTTCTGAATTCGTGATCATTATAGGTACTTTTTATATCTGCGAAGCAGATAATCTGCGTGCAACACGATTACACGCACATCGTGCTTATTAGCGGACATCTTTACAACCGGCAGTCACGAGAAGAAAGTGTTTACGTTTTCGAGATGAAGATATCGCTCTCGGTTTAATCACTTCCTTAAATCCATCTGAAATACTCAGAATTGCAGCGTGTTGCATGTCTCACATTGGGGATAGATCGTTTTAATTATTTTGTATGACCAAACGTTTCTTTGCTTTCTTTTTAATTCGCTGTGCACTTTTAATTCGCGATCGCATCGTTCGCTATCGCCCTACTGTTCGCGCGATTAGCATTTTCAAAAAATCCGTAAAAGTTACGGAAAAGTCGCGGATATGTGATATCCTTTTTGTTCCGTTTGCATATTTTCACGAATGACTCTTGGAAAGTAGATAATGCCATAAAAATACGTGTTACGACTTCCTCCTCAAGTTCTCTCGCGTCAATATCGAATATTTGAATATGGATCAGGCTGCGAAGTTTGCAGTTTCATTGCGTATGGCGTGCAATTCGCCGATCGGATTACTTCCGGCGAAAACTATTTTTTCCTCCTTTATCGCTCTTATTTATGCATGCAAAATTCTTCATTCTTAATGCACGTAACACATTGCATATTCAAATTGCTAGCACGCGGCGCGTTGCGTTTGAGATATGTTTTTATTCCGCGACGTATTTGCCATTTATTATGCAATATGTTGTTTCGCAATTTTTGACTTTCGTCAGCCACCGTATAAAACCGCTCACAATCATCGGTGTCACACACGACAGAATAAAAATTGCTCTATGCCCGCATATATATAAATCTCTCTCGCTGGTGGTCAGTTCGATTGACATTTTGATTTTTGCATCAGCTTCACGTTGCAGCTGACGCTTTATCACGATTCGCAAGTTCTAATGAAACACGGCGATGGTGTTTCGTCACCGGTGATTAAAACGTAAAGCGACTGCAACTCGAGCGACACATTTCAATTGGCGATTGAAATCCACGACGATAGCAATTTCGACTTCAACGAAAATTGTTTAAAAACGGACTTCTTTGACCTCATCGATTGAGTTTTCCATGTTTAACTTTATTTTTATTTTATGTGAAATTGATATATATATTTAATAATATATTTAAATGGATATATATATGTTTAATGAGTATTTGTGACAAATTATCATATCTCTGTGTGTCTCTCTCATTAATCTCTAAATTTAATTTAATTTGAATCGTTTGATTCAATTTGAATCGTTTATTTAAACGCGTTGTTGAGTATCAAAAAAACACAGTCCATAATATACCGGAAAGACGTTTACTTGACACGCAGCCGATTTCTGTCAAGTTTAACCCAATTGATAACTACGTCACGTATATACGCGAATTACCGCGGAAATCATAAAACCAACTAGATTGTTATGTATTTGCAGGAAGTGGCTATGGCGTGTCCTGCATTTCTGCTCAATAAAGATAACGAACAGAATCTACGTCTGTGTGTTTTTCTTTCCACAAAAATCCCAACACAACTATCCAACTCGTGTACATCTTTTTGTATAATAGGCTCTACTCGTGTAATTATCATATCTGCTAACAGTTCTACCGTTCTACAGATTCTTCGAGCGAGATTTCAGTTTGCACGATTGCACAATTTATGATCCAAGAGAAAAGAGAAAAGTAGGAATAATTTCTTTAGTAACGTTATGTCATTTCACGTTGTAATTTAATTTAATTGTAAATTTATTCGATTCGTTGTATCCAGCAAATACACATCGCGTTATACACATCGCGGATTGCAGAATAGTTTTCTAAATAATTCTTTAAGCGTGTTGACTTGATTTGTCAATCATTCGGTTTGTAATTAGGCTTATTCGCGTTACTTTCTCACTCTCTTTTTGCTACGACCTTTTTTTTTTCGTTTATTTCATTGGAACTCGTATGGTTCCGCTCTATATATACACAGGTGCACTCGTGCCTGCAACTGATGTAATTAAAAATCGCGCGCAACTGCAGACATAGGTTACTTCTATCTTGACAGATCTATTTCAACCCTTTGGTAGCTTTTAAAGTCGATATTACACGCGAAAAAGAATTCAATTTCATATGATGATTCTCACATTCGTATTACGCCGAATATATAAATCAAATGTAAACATATATGTTAAAGAAAGCACATACTTGCGTAATATCTCGAAATTAGATATAGATGCAATAATAAAATACGTAATGTGAACTTATTAAATCAGTTTCTATTCTGTGCGTAATTAGTTAAAGCTGTGAGAAATTGTGCGATAAGTAATAGTAATTCGAGCGCGCACATAAGATATGTTTCATCATCATTTTTGTGCCTCCTTCTTGTGCAATTTATTATATTGGTAAATAATTTATAACAAGTTATGTGTATCAATTTATTTCACTAGAACGTGCGTAACTGAAGATTTAATGCCGACAATCAAAATAAAGACATTAATGTTTGAAGCGTTTACGTACGTTATAAAAAGAATATTTAATTACTCATGAAAAATTCATATATATTTAAATAATTATATATGAATATTTAATTATATTTGCATTTTATGTGTGAGTACGCATATTTAAGCGTACATCAAAACAGAACTCAAACAGCCGAAAAACCTTGTGTGATAAGAGTGATTTATATTTTGCCTTGTGTGTGTATCGAATAACCATTTACGTTCTCCGAAACGGTCGAGAGCGTTGCATTTCGTTTCGCACGAGCGGTGGTGCGATTTTCGAATCTTTCAAGTCGTGCGCTCGACTCGACATGTCGTCGTATTCTTTTTTTTCTTTTTCTACGACAACATACGCGACTTAGAATATTAAACATTGCCTCTCGGTCGGTCACTTTCACTCACGGTATACAACACGCTTTGCAACTTCGTGGCAATCCGCGAATGTCTCGAACAGATCGCGAATCAGTGGTTGACACCGCGCACGCAAAATGTAAGAGTAAACTTAGCGATCGATCGACCGCCTGATCTGTTCAACAATTTTTGACGCGCATTATCGTATGTTTTTTCTCTTTTAAGAAAGCGATTAAATTTCGGTTAACGAGATTTCTTTTAAGTAACCGGAAACGCCTTTCGTTCACTGTGAGCGATCCAATCTCCTTGCGGAATCACGTGCCGTTTTCCCATCAAGTTCGAGTTCAATTGAAGCTGCAAGGCAGGTATACTTAATACTCGATATGTTTTAATAATACCTAACAAAATCCTGTTTTTCCGCTGCCCAACACACGGCTATCACAATTGCAATCGTTAACTGCACTTTCGGCCGTTCCGTACTTCCTTCGGCGATTCGCCACACACACATACACACACGATGCGCACATGATTCGTGAGATCTCCCGGGAGAAAGTCCCGGACGAAAACAATGCGCGACTATCTTATCTTTCTTATTCTCTTCGCCCGATTTAATGCGCGCGATGCGGGACAATAATTAAGAAGCTCACCGTGAAATATGACGCGTGAACCGTTCAGGATCGATCCGATGATCGCGCTCGTAGATGCTAACTTTTGAGTTGTAGGCGATTTTACATAGACTACTAACGGTGGTTATATTCTTGTATAAATATAAATCTATTATAAATCATATAAATATATATCTATTATAAATTTAATTAATTATTATTAATTACTTATTATTAAATTATAAATCTAGTAACACATTGTATACGAGTTACTGTGCGTGTTTCACACCCTACGTGATGCGGCTAATTTTTGGCAATTTTATTGCGTCCATAAAGGGAAACAAGTTCAAAAAAAAGAATAGCGACAATATGTGCGTAAAAATTAAGTCTTGACACGTGACCAGTATGCAATTGCTCATTATCTTCGTCAAAACTTCAGTATACGAGAAAGATTGGTATTTATAATTACTGTCTTTAAGTAAATATTTCTCCCTGCTTCGAGAAAAAAATTAAGTCCGGAGAAATTATTCACAAAATATATAGTATATATATATATACTTTTTTTTACCTCAATTGGCGCGATCAACAGGAAAGGCTCGTGTACATTTACGTGAAGCTCGACCTTTCCAATGTAAAGCAGCCCACGCGCCAACTCGTCCCCTTTTGTTCCGATCTTTAATTTATCTCCCGTAGCTCTCTCGTAATAATGTGTGTAACATGTCCTTGTCGCCAAGGAAACGATTTATTGCATACCTCGTGTATATCGGTTGTGATGAAATACTCGTTCAGTTTGTGTGAGTATTTTTACCGGACATACGTAAAGACACGGCAAGCGAGAAACTCAGTTTCTAAGTCACTATGATATTTTATATAATTATGCAATTATACCTCGTGCTTGCAGTTTTGCTATCAACAGGGTTGATCTCGACGAGTGTTTTAATCATGCACCAGTAGTACTTCTTGGAAACGTCTATAAAGGAGGTTATAGCTACAAGCAGTGATCTATTTGCATATTATTCAAAATAAAAGTGTAATTTAATTATTTATTTGCACCCTTTTTTTTCTATTAAATTCACTATTGTAATTGGATATAGAAAGAAGTGAATATTTTATCACACATTATATAAATGTAAAATGTTTGCTCTACGAAGATAAAAGTCCTAAACTTTACAATTGTTGCACGTAAGAACTAAGCACGTGCTAAGATAGTCAAAAAACAATTTTAATATATGACCGCTTTATTTATTAACTTTCACGAATTTCGCTCGATGTATTATAACAGCTCGCGCGCACGTGCGCGTTGCTAAATGATACATTTATATCACAAGAGAACGAGATTTTAGAACGATTGTACGAACGCATTCATCGCGCGATACATGACTGAGATACGAATAACGCGCGTTTCTCATGAGAGCACAAGCGGAAAGTGACAGAACCCGGAACAGGTGTAGTCTGAAACTTAGGCAAGGATATTTACGCTTCTGTTTCGTATAACCCTTTCCATTTTCAACACGTTATTAAATGCCGTCAACATTTGATTACGCACTATTGTTGTTTAAATAAATTCAATGTGTTGAAGTAACAACTTGATTGTATCGTTATCGTTACAAGAGACACGTTCTCACTTTAATTATGATAAGTCAGAAGTTGAGATGTCACACGCAAACATTGAAATATTCTCTTTCTATCAAGAGAAAAACATATCTATATTTCAATCTTTCCGATCTTCCTAATTATGATTAAAAACAATATCAAACAATGTCATAATTTTATGGAGAATGAAAGACAAAAACAAGGATGTCAACACACATCCGTCTGGCTATCTAGCGAAGTAGACCGCGATATTTCATTTCGCACACTTTCACCGAAAAAAAAATTCTCGCTTTCATTGTCCTGACACCAATTTTCCACCGCAATAAAGTATTATTTAATTAACGACGACAGTAAGTCACACTCAAGTATCTTTCGCCATCAAGTTTGCTTAAACATCCTTTTAAGACGCCATTATAAATCGAGTTCTTTTTTATTTCCTTATTTTGATATTACTTCGAACAAGGTAAACGTTCATTTAATAACGTAAAAGTAATCTGTATAGTTTAGAGAGTTTTTGAATATCGCTATAATTAGATTTTTAATACTGAAATTTTCACGAAATATTACCCGCGTCAATTCCTAAGCAAGTTTTGCGCGTTTTGATTGAGACAGATTATCCGATGGAAAAATCGATATATACGACTCGAATTACATCAGATGCACTACTACGATTTAGCGCTAGATTAATGATCCAGATCATACTAGCCGATCCGTATACGGCGCAAGTTCGTCGACCGACGGGTTTCTTCTCTTACTCTCTCGGCTTGCTCACGACTGCTCGTGCGTAATTGGCAACAATTACATCGCTTATATGTAAACTGCCAGTGACACGTATAATGTCGAGTTTTCTTGTAACGTTTCGCGACATTTGCAAAAAAAAAAATAAAAAACGTAATCGAAATGATCATACTGCATTTAAGTGAGTGCGAATCGATATATATGTATACACTTTTTTGGAATATCTCGGAGAAAACTTTCTTATTTCTCTCTCTTTTCTTCTTGATATTTCTTTTTTAAAATATGTCTAATTTCAAGGATCACATTTACAAATTTCATTAGTTTATCGTAAATAACATGAATAAAAAATAATAAAACGAATAAACTTTTTAAGGCTCGTGAAAATTAAAATTAGGAAATAAGGCCAATACGAGCCGTTTCCAGGATGTTGTGCCGAAACAAATATATATGTATATAAAAAATAATAACTCCTAAACAACAAGTAAAGTCAACAGGATAAATTCAAAAACGAAGTACAAGCTGTAGTCAAAATGTCATTACATCAGTTCATTTTTCTCTGTATTCCCAATAGTCGTAACAAGATCATTGGCCTTTGGTGAATTCATGTTATTTCCTGGAAAATGCGCAAAAAGATGGCACGAAATTGCCGAATAACTGTTAACGATGCTGAATCTACATACGTACCTATACAGGGTGTGTCCAGACTTCTGAAAAATATTTTATATTACGACAGAACAGGTTTTTTTTTACCAGATTCTTTCAGGACTATAGTCCTGAAAAGAAAAAATGAGATTATAAATTCCGAGTGAATACAGATGAGACAAATCTCTCTTTTTCTCTTTCTCCTAGAGAGCTGACATTTCGGAAAAATACAAGACGAAAGAAAGATTGGTGTTTATTTCTGCAAGTTATTTATCAAAACAGTTGACTATAGCTGTTACTGTAGCTTGTCGGAAATGGAACGTGGTAAAGTTTATTCTCACGGACTAAAGCAACACATGCATAGTTTCGATATCCTTCGCGTGCACCAGGTTTTCTATGCGCAGAGGCAATTTCCTTCTCAAGAATCATTTTAATCTTACAGCAACAATATATAATGGCACTCACAAACGTAACCACGCCTGCCAGTTCAAATGCCGGTTCTAACGCGTTAAGAGAAATGCTGCGAGAACAATACTTGTCAAACATTGCGATGACCTCAATTTTCTCGTAAGAAAGAAACAGTTTCCGGTAAATAAGCTCAAGTAGCACGTAATCAATCAAGTAATTAGATTATACTTTGCCTCTTTTTAAATCTATAATATTTCGCAGAATAATAATGCTGATATTATTTTATTTATATATTTATTTAATTGTAACTGATAATATTTGTCTTAAGAAATCTATAATCTATAATACGCAACATAAGACATTTAAAAACTATATCAAGTTATTTGCTCGAACATTACACACGTAGGAATATTGTCTATGTAATTTAAACTTCATATTTGACCGATTAGTATTTGTTGAATAATTTTATCTCATGATCGCAGTTTTGCTCAATCTATTACGTGTAAAATGATTTAATCTTTTAGATTGCAAAAGAATTATTATTTTTACGCGATCGAAGTTTTGATTGTATAATATCGTTCAAAGACAACAATTACTGACAGCTTAATACTTAAGATATCTATAAATTTTGTAATATTTTATTTTCTACATCCGAGTGTATAAATCGATTTCTGAGCGTGTGATGTAATCTCGTAAAATTTAAACGTCGATAAAGCGCGACGTCAGAAACAAAAATGGAAATAGAAATATTTAAATGATAGACAACAATATACGCGCGATAAAACTATTTTGAAACAATAACAATCCGATCTTGCAATTTCCCACATGTCAGAACATATGAATTACATTCGAGAAGCATCTAATGATACATCCGTCAGCAGGTGATGTTACAATTTTACACGCCGCGTGCATATCGTCGAGTTATAAGCGTATAAGTAATTAGTATCTCACATTTGCAGGACATTACGACGTCCACAAAATCTGATGTAAGAGCGCGTCTACTTTCAACTAATCTTTCTTTTTTTTCGACTAATTTGTGCGTAGGTCATTCACTTTTTAGATACAGGTTCTCGTAAATGCTTGCGAAACTGAGAATTGGAGCGAGTAGTGTGTGTGAACGTCTCGAAAATACATAATACTACTTGACGCCACTGATGTCATATTTTTTATACAACACTTCTTAAATTAAACGTAATAATAGTATCCATATTATTTAATTTGAGAACTAGTCACACGCAACACTGAATGTTTCTGTTTTGTCTCAACAAACAAAAAAGTAATTATATAAGTAATCATATTATATAAGTAAATCATATTTAACTACGAAGTACAACAAATTTTAAGCTCGTGAAAGTTTACAACTAGAAGATAGTTTCAAAGTCAATATGCTTAATTTGCTTTCTGGCTAAAGTTTTTTTTTGCAATAAAGTTTTTAAATATTATTGAGTAATATAATGAGTAATTTATATATTGGAGATGCAGATTAAGCATTTTAGATAAATTTTCGAAGTAAAATCAATTCAAATTTTCAAATATATTAATTATAAATATATTTACGTATAAAAATATATTTACACGTACATTTAGCACATTGACTCGTACTGATCTTAAACCTATTTAGATAACTATAAACGTTACTGTGGCACATAAATATACTAATGATATTATTTGCGTTATAAAATATAAATTTTGTAAGATAGGAATGTATTCATAAATATATATATAAATATAATATAAATTCAAACATTCTATTCAATGTTTTATTTGCATACTCAAGTTTTAAAATGATAGTTTTTATATAGACTCTTGTATAGACTTAGGCGGCAAAAGTAACTAATTAATGACGAATTACTGTCAGCCGATTACGTCATATACAGGCACATTAAAACCAGAACGCATTCTCGAATATGAGATTTTTTTGTTCCTGAATCAACTCTTTCAATTTATTCGCTGCGCTGCAAAATCACGTTTAGCAATTTTAGATTTTTAACTTTTGTCAAATCTCTTGAGCGTGTTATAGTAACATAAAACATGACAAATAATATATATTATTCTATTATAACCACAGTTTTACCAGAGTTGTAAAACGGAATACATTTACACAATGTAGTTACACAAATATAACTGTAACATCACATATGTAATATATATTTGTAATATATAATATGCATTTATGCATAAAATATTACTTCATTATAACTTCAAGTCTGGATAATTACATTGTTTAATTTTTAAATGGAAAATTTGGTTATACAAGAAAATTGTTTTAAAACTTTGCTGATCGGCAATTAGAAACAAAAAGAAGATCGATATATCGATATGCGATATCGATGTGCGATATATATGTCGATATGAGATATTATAATGTTTGCATAGACAATCTTATTCCTGCTGCAAAACGCAATTTATTTATTTTGTTAAAGATTTTCTTACTGTCAAAACTTTATCTTCAAATATCTCCGATCAGACACACAGACAAAAAAACGCGAGCATACATCTATTTAATTTTTGTTTCGAATCTATTGAGAGTAAAACGAAGTCGATTGGTTCAGTCATTACTGCAATATGAATATTTCATTTTGTTACAAATGTCAAATTTACTTATTTTCGCGTAATGGAGACACTACTGTGCCTCTTGACAATTTCTCCTTTTCTTTTAGTTTCTCAAAAGAAAATTGCGAGACAAAACACAGTCAAATCACAATTATTAAGCACATTGAATAGAATCGAAAACACTTAAAATAATATTAAACCTTTCACTACCAATGATACCAGACATACGTATTACAGCGATAAAAAGAAAATCTAGTAGTGAAAGGATTAAAGCCAAGATCAAGTAAATTATCTAGAATCACAAAGAATTATCGATATCGCAATGCTATGCACTACTCTTGCATAATAGTCTGTCACATGTTACAAAATCGATAAAAACGTGAATTACGGACATCAGGTTATTTTTAATATGCTCAAGAGATTCGATGAAAGTTAAAACGTGTTTTATTACGAGCAAACATTTTTCATGCTGTAATGTTGTTGCCTTTGCTCCTAAAATGATCTAATTTTGCACGGCTCAAACGCAGTGATAACTGGAATTTCTGGTTACCGAGTTTCTTATCAAATTAAGCATATAAAAATGCATGAATTAGATAACGAGACTCGACTACAAGTTTTAACATTTAGCGGTGTATCGGTCAGCTTAGTACCGTCGCGCCAGAACTACTATTGCAGTTTAGCCACAAAACACTTTATCTAGTTTCTCAACTATAATTTATACATACAATTTTATAATTATTAATTTTATAATCATTAAAATTAATTAAAATCATAGCTGGTAAGTTCGAAAGAAAAGAATCGTTGCGCAAACATTTTCATAGACGAGAGATGACACGTAGATGTGTGTCTTTCACGCGATTTCAAGGGTGGTGAAAATTAATTTCTTCAAATCGCAAAGATCACCACTTATATACACACATACACATCGTTCGTTTGGCCAAAATACTTTTTAATATATAAATTTTACGAGTAAATAACTGAAGGTAGCAGATCAAAATACTTTATCTTCGCATAAAGCAATATCGAGTGTGAAAGTTGATTAAGCGTACAGGACTTTCATTAAGCTTTAATAGTCCCTTTACAACGAAGAATGAAAGTACAGTCGGCAGTTTTTTTTTTGTTTTTTTTAAGCAGATTTTTATTATTCGTCGAATACTCAAATGACGATTAGAAAACCGGACGTAGTTTCACGAAGTAAGCGGCAAACAAGCAATTTGTGTTTATTTATCGCCACGTCAACAGTTTCGACACAATTATCATATATGATTGGCCGGCGAGGTATTTGTTCATTAACATTACTTTTATGGTTGCTTTATAAGAAGTTACTCTCAACGTGCAAATAAGATGTAAGTACGTTATAACAAATAGAAGAAGTTCGGATTTTATTCCGTTCGAAATCAACTCGAAGAAGTTGTTCATTATAAAGTTATGCGGTATATAAAAAAGCATATCTATTTGGAAGACTTTTATTGAAAATATGATTCCATTTAAAATGCAATTAACAGCCGCCGTATTTTCTCGAAGCTACAGTTAGTGAAATTACAGTGTGATATATTGGATCTTACAAATTGAATATACAGAGATACAATATCTCTTTCATAGCACGTGAAAATGATTGCGTTTCCTCTAACAGCAACATGCAATCATGCGAAAGTGTTTTTCTGTCGAAAAAAAAAAAAAAAAGATAGAACGAGACATATAATTTGAAAACTTTTGATCACGCAGCTTCGGTTTTTGCAGATCGATTACCATGTGATTTTCAACACGTGTGCGGGCGAAATAGAATAATTTCGTGGAAAGTATAAGTGTATACGTAAAATATCTCATAATAATAAATAAGTCCTTCTAGACACTTTATCTTACGTAAAATACACGATTATATACGCAACATATGTAATTTCTTAGTTTTTTTATTGTTAGATCTTATCACGCATGCGACTTAATTATTCGTTACGTATTCACATCATATGTATTCATATATACCTATAGTATTCGAGAAGTACAATAACGTTTAATTTTATTATAAAATATAAAAAATAAATTAGTATTTTAGTTTTGTAATTTAAAAGAATATAAACTTTCTTTTGCAACATGTACTTATAAATAATAAAAATTGTTGTTTGCAAACTTTTGTATATAATTTAATTTTCAAGAGTGTGTTGTACTCTTTAGTAATTTATTTTTATAAATCTTGATTGACACTCATCAAATCATTTCAGCGAGAATATCTTTACAAATGTGTAATCTTCCTCAAGTTTTCTTTAGTTTTTTGTTGTTTCGTTTTTTCTTAACGAGAACACAAAAAAATAGAATTGCAATTCTATTATGGAGCAGAGACAAATAACGTTGTAAGCTATTATTAAATTTAATTGATATTATTATGTGAAGACTACTGTCTGGTGCAGCCAGTAACCACAAGTGCGCGAAGCTCGCTATTTGCATGGCAAAGCTCAGCACACAATAGAATACTGTAATAGAAATGGATGTATATATACGTTTTAGACTTGTACATTTACAGGCAAGATAAAACTGGGACGTTCTTCGAACTACAACTAAGTCTTCGCAAATGCATGTGTAATGCACGTATAATTCTGTCATGATAGAAGCATAATAAGTTTTAACAAAGTATTTTAACTCTATAAAAAAGATATTTTGTTGCAATAGCACGTGGTACTATTATGCTAAGTAGCGTTTTGAGCAGAAATAAGATTTGTCTATCTAAACATCATAATATCGCATATCGATATACATATATCGCATATGGATATATCGATCTTCTTTTTGTTTCTAATTGCCGATTCTAGCAAAGTGTTAAAATGATTTTTTTGTATAAACAACTTTTCCGTTTAAAAATTAAACAGAATATAATTATTCAGACTTGAAGTTATATTGAAGTAATATTTTATGCATTCATTCTTTCGAGAAGAGAGAGAGAAAAAGAGGGCAAGAGTGCCACTTTTTTTATAATAGATGTTATATTTCATACACGCGTACTGAATGTATTAATAATAAAATTATACAGCGTAATTCTCCCACAACGTGCAAGTTCAATGACAGTGGAAACAACAGCAACGAGAGAGAGAGAAGTAACGAAGTTCACATAATTCCAGATCGTAAAACGTCCCATTGAGGTCTGTGAAACTTCAGATGTGTACGTGTAGGAAATTAATTTGCAGAATTTACAATGCCGTTCTAAACTAATTGGATCGTAGATTTTCTAATTGCATCTGTGTCGTGAAACTTGACTGTGAAAACGGTTATTGTGCAAGTTTCAGATAATAAATACGTAGTTAAAAGCAGTGGGCAATTTTCCAACAGTCATATATATATCGGTCGAACGGTTTACGTTCTCGCTAGAGAACTACTTCATAAGCATATGGGATGTTCTGCCCGTGATTTATGTTCCGCGGGGAAATCTTTCGTCCACCACGATGCCGTCGACTGTGGTCTGGCATACATACTGAAAAGCGCAACAGAGTTTCCCCGCATTTCAGAGTAATTTCCAACGGACGTAAAAGCGCATTGTCTCTGCGCGCGGAGCAGCTTGCGTTCATAGACGTTACGTGCTTAAGCAATACCATTACTCGGTAAATAACTATAGTCAAGCCACGTTCAGTGATTTTGCGAGTTTACATTAATACAAGCGATGTTACAAAAACGGAAATGCGGACGATAAAATCACTAATACGATATGTATGATTAAACAATAGAATTTATACTTACAAGGGCGGCAATATGGATAATAAAATCACTAATACGAGATATATATGATGAAATAAATAATAGAATTTATATATTATCTCACGCGCAAATACGACGGTTAAGAGCATCTCATATAAAGATAGAGTCATATGTTTATAAAATATAAAAAATTGCATGCTTAATAGTTTTAATATAAAATATACTTGTACATATCAAAATAGAAAAGAAAACAGGAAGACTCCAGATATATTCTCGTTATGTTCTAATGCATGTGGATTAATGCACTATTAGGAATCAGTGGATCTTTCTAAACTTATTAAGCTTAATAACTTATAATTAAATGATAATTTAATACGCGTTTAATATTTTTGCAGAAAGTCGTGGCAATCTTAAAAGTTTAAATAATGTTTTTCTACTTTCATCGTAAAGTTAGAATATATGCAATGCAATTTTTAGATTCTCCTCTCTCTCTCTCTCTCTCTCTCTCTCTCTCTCTCTCAAAGTTGATAAATGTAAAATTTTAAAACAATAGAAAAAGAGAGCACTGGTTTTTTAAATAAAGTAATGAAGTATTTTTTACTTGTTTAAGAAATATCGTATTTTCACGATATTTTATACGTTGTTTTTTAAACAAAGATATGTACAAGAGAAGATTACGATTTGTCATTATCAGAATGGGAGACACAAAAGAAGTCGGGAGAGACAATTTTCATCATTAAAAAAAATGTTTTTGCTATTAACATATTTGTAGTGATCAAAAATTATATATAAAGTTGACTGTCCTGTTATACATTGACATTTCCTGTGCAACTGCAGACTTTGAAATTATCGTGACATTTAGAAACTGGTCGAGCAACGCATATATAGTTCACAAAAACATAAGAACCATTAGCTACGTTACGATAAATATCTTCAATAAGACAGTCAAAGATAAACGTCTCGATATTCATGCTTTTTGCAAAAACTGAGTATTTGCGCCATTGTTTCCCGTTCATGTCTTCTGATTTCCGGGAAAATAATATTCGCCTAAGTATATGTCACGTGATACATTTTCGCGCTTGTCATACCGCAATATATATATATATGTATATTTCTTACGCGCGTTTTGCGCAAGAGTGAAATTCTCACGAAACGTTACTACGCGTTAAATCCATCGGACGTGTAAAAGACACGTTGCAATGTGCACGTTTTATATAACGTTCTGTGTGTATGCACACATAGAAGAGAATTTCCCTCCTTAAATTTGTTAACGCCAACTTTCGTTAACGCCTGTACACGAGCCTGTTAAATATTTAATTTATGTGTTTCGGTTTCGGTTCGCATTTCAGTGTCGTTTCTTCACATAACGGACACTTCGTCCCGTAATCTCGTTTGCAAAGTAGATTCGACGCTTTAAAACACCTAAATAATTTATAGCAACGTGTGATTTTAAGAGCGTCGTTCGCGCGCGTAATATTTACGACGAGTAATGAAAAATCTTTAGAAGCAATTTACTTTAAATACTTCGCGTTTTATTGTACATCGCGCTTTCAATAAGAAGATCTTTCTGCTTTAGAACAAATAGGAAATATAGGACACTTTTCGAAACTCTTTTCTTCGAGAACGAGATTATCGTTGTGTTGCGATTCCAACGCCGTAGATGCACGAACATTACCATATATCGTCTCTCGGATTCCTGATGGATAATTGCATTAGCGTATCCGTTATGTAACGCGCACGATCGCGTTGCGATCTGGAACCAATGATATGTAAATAGATCGGCATGTGCTTTTTCCGTTCGACAGAACTTTCACCGATATTTATTCGCGGACTGCACAGCACGTTACCCGAGGACCAACGGCGAGTCTACGATACTAAATCTTGCTTTTCCCTATCCCCCCGTTCGAAAGCGATTCCGCTTTCTTTTTATATTGCTGCGCACGTATGCGTCGAACTCGCGTTTCGCATTGCCACGCGACGGAACCGAATAATACTGAAATAATTATCAATTAAGTGATTCTAAAACAAACGTGACTGGCGCAATTGTTAGAAAACAGCGAATTGAATATCTTAAAAAATCGTAAACACGCTTCTAAATAGATTGTGTGATATCGAAAAACTTTCAATATTATGTTAATATTCTTTCGATAAGTAAAAAATTTCCATGGAAAATTACATAAATTTGTTCGCATATATAAAAAGATTTTAGATAAATTTATTAAACTTAGTATTTTTAACTGTTATTAAATGAGAAATCAATATTTTTTATAGTTCTTAATTAACGTTAATAGATCTAATAAGATCTTTTTACGTGAAAGTAAAATCAAATACCTTTTATTTTTGAAATATGAGCTCTGAAATATGAGTGAAATATTAATATGGATAAATTAAACGCCAGTGTGAGCTAATGTTATTAGGTGTTATTAGGTGTAAAAACGTATTGTAGAGCTTTTGTTTTTCTTTTTTTTTTTTTTTTGCCTATACGAAATGCAATTCGTATCTGGTGCAATTCATATACTGAGTATGCGGATCTAAAGCTATTCGAAGTCCTTATCATTAAGAAAGCTACGCAATTATTCTCGTGCACGATTAATTACTTCCACGTCTTCCAGCAATCCCGTTTGTTACGCTTTTACCCTGCGACAGCGGGTTAACTTTGATACACGATGAGAACGCGTTTAATTCAAAACCAACGAACAATTACATTTGATTTAAGACGCGAGATTTTTTTTCATTCTTTTTTGCATACCGAAATTATTTATCTTTAAAACGAGAATTCTTTATATAACGATTTACTTGCCATCTAAATCATTTAAAATAATAAAACCAATATCGATGCTGGAACCGACATTAAAAGTAGTGAAAAACGGAGATTTCTCCTACTTGTAAAAAACAAATTACATATTATGTTAGTATAGAAGAATAAAAAATAACCGACCAGATAAACTTTCAAGTATATTATAATTTAGATAAAAATGTGTAACAAATTACGTTAATTCTTCTGGATTATTTAAACCAACTCGTTGTCTCTAATTGCGTTTAATTAGACTTCTTTCGATAATTATATCTTTAAAGGCCATGCTTCGTCTACTAATCCCGACGTGCAATCTCCGTTTTTCTGCGCGTGCCAAACATTCTCGATTTTATTACTTTTTTTTTTTAACATTTGTTTCGTTGTACATCTTTATCCACAGCACTGCTCAGGTATACAAGATGTTCTCGCGATTTCTTGAAGTCACGACCCATCATTCATTACTATAATACGATCAAATAAATTTGCTTACATGTATGCGTCACTTCACAATATCTCGATTTAATTTCTCAATCAATATACAGAAGATCTCTTCTGAAGCAATGACATAAAAAAGTGACAGTAAATCGCAGATTAATTCGTGTTACACGTTACCACATAGGTTTCAAAGTTCAAGTCTGCTTAAATCATATTCCACATTTCGTTCGTGTCGATTTCGCGGTCATTCTGTTCATTACATCTCGCGTACAAAAATCAGTCTCCCTGAATTTCTCAACACGCAGAAAAACTCTCAATATTTAAATGCATATTTCTTTTCAATTTCCTGGTAATTATTCGTTTTTTTTTTGTTTTTTTTTTGTGTTCTAGTATATGTTTTCTTGGTTTTTAGACGCAAATTATTACGTTTGCGTCTACACGAACGAAATTTCCATTATCGCGCGATCGTTCAAAGGATACAATTATATTTGACAGGGTTGTGTATCAAGTTATACCTAAACCCGTATAACGATTGAGCCACACACAGCCGTGCCACCTAATTAACATATACATATATCGTATTATGTTGGCCGACGAGTTCGTGCTGAGATGTATGACGAATCGCGCTTGACAAGTGAAGTGTTTTGATGTGACAGAAAAAATTTCGTGTCTGATAATAATCCCGACAGCCGCTCCCAGATCTTTATTCAAAACGAAAAGTGCTCAGACGTGTCAGTGACTTTACGGGTCTCGAGCGATCTTTACGTTATCTGACGTAGCGTCGAAGCGTTGACGCTAATACGTTATCACGTTGCGTTTCCGTTACAGTAGTGTGTAAAAACCTCTTTATTAAAAACAAAAAAGAGTTGCGCAGACTTGACTTTGAAGTGCGTTGTTGTCATCAATATTTTTTGTTTGCTTTATCAAAATTTTGTTTATTTTAAACAAAGTTGTTGGAGAATAATTCGGCGTTTGTTTCTTGCGTAAAGAGAGCGGCGCAGCTCCGATTGCACAAAGCAGCCCGTCGTAAATTGTTCGATGCAATTTGTGGGTCGTTCGTTTTATCTTCGGCATCTTCGATCGAGTCGCGAAAAAAGGGGAGATTTATAAGTTAAGCAAATTCTCCGCGAGCAAACAGCATCGGTTCTCATAAATAAACGCGAAGGTGGACCGGACACGTTAACTTTCCTTTCTAGAGCAGAGCGTGAAGGCGCGCAGAAAATCGAGAGCTCGGCAATACTTCGGCGAGCGATCGCCGTAGGAAAACGATACTCGCTTTAAAGTCGATCTTCCTCTTATCGTTCGATTCCTCGAAATCCACCGTTACTTTCCCTCGCGAGACAGGGAACGATCGGGTTAATTGACGACTTCGGGCGACGACAAAAGGCCGTTCGAGTCCCGAGGGAGGAAATGTAAAGAGAAAGATGCGAAGTATAAATCTCTGATGGAAGGAAAATCGACTCGATCGAGAAACAAGAGTGTTGACGAAATTACTCGCGTATTCGACACTTACGTAACAGCGAAAGAAGTTAATTTACATACGTAAACAGTAATTGTCTTACCTCGTAGATAATTGAAGAGTAATCTAGTACAATGAGACATAATCGGAATTAAAGGGATTTTTTTCTAAGGAACAACAAGAAAGACGAACTAGTTTGCTTTAATGACCGCCGCGCGGCAGAAATGCCTATTGCTAAAAGTCCGCTAATGGACGACTTGTTACATGTACTTAGATTGCAACTTGTAATATGGCGGAGCACGAAATAGCCGTAATTTCGTCGCCAAGTGTTCAATTAGAAAATCAAATCTTGTTTCATTCGCGGTTGGTGTCTTTTTTGCACAAGTGACTTTTGCCAAACGACGCGACCAAGTGGCCACTGATTTATTTAAGCGGTTGTATAATTGTCACACGTTGCAAATTGTCACACGTGTGTAATTAAACGGCACTTTTTTGCACGGAAATCTCGTCATGTCCGCGTGTTGCTCTTTAAAAAAAAACAAAACGCGGAAAGAGCACCGATAATATATAGACGAGATGGGAAACAATAACACATGTGCGACTGCTAGAAAGCCGGAATTGGCTCGGAAACAATGCTTCGTTGTTGTATAGAGTCTTACGGGTGACACAGCATCTTTTTTCCGAACTTTCTCGCATGCACCTATGCATCTGTACGTTCCGACTGCTCGTTCGTTCGTTCGTTCGTGCGTTACGTGAACGCCCGCAAGTATGCAAGTATGTGCGCGCGTACTTAACAACCCACGCATATATTTTATCCGCGTCGATCCGCACATGTGCATTTACGTAATATAAACGTGCATAACTAATTTGCTCGCGCAATCTTTTTCGAGATCGATCAAGATCAATCGCGCTGGTCTTCTCGCTGACATTTTTAAATTACCCTAAAACACGACTTCTCGATTATACGAGCGCGTCGGTGTGCGAGAAACAGCGAAAGGAAGATAGACGACGAGAGAGCGGCGGAAGAGAATAAGGTCGTCCACGTGTCGATCGAGAAATCACGGGAGGGGGATTTTCGGTGCGGTTTGTAATTTCAGAAATTAAAACCGCAAATCACCGGAAGTGACTATTTCTCTTTTCCACCGCGAAGAAAGAAACGAGACGCAACGAGATAGAACGCTGTAATTCACGAACTAGCGTGCGCACACATATGATACACTTTATATCGAAGCGAGAACGAAAATGGATACTAGGCTTCACCAAGAATTTCACGAAAGTGTCCCGCGCGCGCGCGCGGTGAAACTTCATTAGCGATCCGGCAATACTGAGAGACTGCTCCTATAATCAAGTTATCTTCTGATTGTGAACTGGAAATCCTTTGTTTAACTCCGAATCTATTCATAACTGGAGGATAGACAAGAATTTAATTAGAGTCAGGTGAAGGTTAATTTACGTTGAGCCGATCCTCTCAGATTGAAATAAAGGATTGAATAATTGAACGGATGTACGTGATTTATGTTAATCAGAGGCTGGAGTCGAGTTTTCGAGTTTTCTTATTTTGTACGAAAATCGCGCATAAAGAAAGTTGCTTTTATTTTTGCAAAAAAAACAAACACATTGTTGGCAACTAAATTATTTATTGACTTAATGATATATTTTATGTCAAACTTTCAAGTCTCTTTTAAAAATTGTAAATTACGCGAACGAGGTACATCGAGCGATGAGATTTCGCCGGTTGCAACGACACGTAGCAGCGCGTCATCTTAATTGGACGTAATTTAAATTTCCGTGTATCGATCAGCGGATCGAGAAACATCAAAGAATTCGCCAATTTACGAAGAGAGAGAATTCGAGTGACTCGCGTAAAGCATGGAAACGCGCAAAAGTTTTCGACGAACGCGCGTTACGGACGGAAATGCGATGAAACAGGTCGCAAAAACTCGCAAGTATCGCCCCGATCCGTATAACACATTCGAATGTAAAAAGAATTCGAAGCAACGGGTGTCCGCTACTGTCAGCCGCTCCCTGGCGTTTTTTTCTTATCCTTGTCCAAGATGACGACGGAAAGTCCGTGCCGTTCTCTCCGCTCTCGCGAAACGACGATTGCGAGGAATCGGCGGCGAGCGATACGTAAAGGAGAAAGAAAGAGATAGACTAGAGTTTCGTTCTCCACGATGACCTCAAAAAGTTGAAAGAGACTCGCCGATAATGCGCGACCGTTGTTAATGCCGCGCGACGGAAATTGTTGAGCGATTACGCGATTTATCACAGTTCGTCATCTGTGCTCCGCGTTCTATTTATCATCAGATAGGACGTGAGAAGTTTTCGGACCATCTGAATCAAAAGGCTTGCTCTGAAATGTGCGTCGACTATTAATCACATCGAACATATATGAGAGTCTGTGACTCCCGAAATTGAACAAATAGCTTCTGAAATTGTAATGATTTACCCGCACGAAACGTACTGTTGTGTTCGATTTTCCAGAATTGTGCTACAAAACACGATTACAATTTTATTTTTACAAATTACAAGAAAGAGAGAGTCTAAAGTTAACGTGTCACTTCGTAAAAAACCCACTCGTGACTGCAGACTTCATTTTCAAAAGTCCTACAGAGTTCTCGTGATAACAACTAGAAATACGATCAATATGTATGTTGGCATTGTTGTCGACTGCTTAATATATTCGAATACGAATAGAATACGTTCGCGCCGGCTTTAGTTGCGTGCCAATAAGCTGCGATACCTATCGCAAAAAGTTCCGCGTCGATCGCTTCTGTGCATGTTACACGCGGGATACTTGTCAGCAAGATGTGTTGCGAACCTCGACATCTGTCACCACGTCTTGTACAACTGTTTTGTCGAAAATGCTCAGCTGTTCGTGCATAAATCTTATCACGCCGTGATTTATGTGACGTCAATCTGTTCAATAATAAATTGTACGTGTTTAGTGTCTGTGTGTGTGTGTATTTTCGATGTAATATATATATATATCTTAATTAATCATAAAAGAAACTCCGTGTGTGCCAAACCTTGCAACAAATTAATTTCTCTAATATAGAAAATGAAAATTCTCGACGAAACGATGTGAAAATACGAATGTAATAGGCGTAACGGCGATTTTGATCCATTAATCTCGGAAAGGTTATCGATATCAAACGCGATTCAATCGTAATATCCGGCTCGTGTGAGGGTCATTACGCGCTGAGAAAAGTCGATACACAGCCGGTTTGTGCTAAACGAAGAAACAGAGAGTCAGAGTGTATCATTTGCGCGCGATTTCGAACACACGGCATTAGCGAGGGATTGTAAATCATCGCTGCGCTCACCACTGTTTTCGCGGTTGACGCCACATCACGCGATCTCCGTCACTTTTTGCGCGATAATTATTTTGCAACACGGATTTGCGCGATTCCTCTATTCGCCGCGCGTTCGAGTAACTCGCGCGCGCGCGGTGATACTAATGATCCCGGCTGCTAATTACGTACGTGCCGCCGGTCCCTTTAATCGGACCAAAATAGAAAAAAAAATTCGTGAGACCTCGCGAAAGGAAACCTTAACCACTTCTGCCATACGCGGATTCCGCCATTAACCTTTTTGACACTCGAGAACAATGACACGTGTGTATGTATAATTCTCGGCGCGGGTTTCTCATGTTTCGATTCAGACAGACGGAGCACGAAGTCAAAATGGCATCGAGTAGCGCGAACAGAGGATATTTCGATACCGAGAATCTGTGTTAATAGTTTTTCGAAAAGGTCACCACGCGTAGACACAGCTGCAGCTGTCGTACGCGATTTTTCGTATTGTTGCAACGACACGGCAAATTCTCATCAATCATTAACCCGATACTGCGGTATTGTTAATCGCCTTACAGCGAGACCGAAATCTAATATATCCTACTATCGCTTCGGCTTACGCGCCTGATAACATTGTTAATAGCGCGATGTGATGGTTTGCGAAATTTAGCGATCTCGCGTCATTCGTTATCGCTGTTTCTCTCTCTGTGTGATTATTGATCACATTAGAAATCTAGATCGAAATTCACAGACAGCGTGATGTATTAGCCGACGTATGTTCTCCCAGGTTTCATGGCGTTTACTCACGCAATGCAACTAAGCGGTTATTAATTATACCACCACCGTGGCCGTTGAAATTCATTTGGGAATATGTGTGTTGCAGCGTGCTTTTATAAAGGATCATAAAAATGTTTTTCGTACACGTTTTTGATTAATGTCGACGAACAAACTCACAAAAGAGAAAAGTTGATTAAGAATAACATTGCTGGATAATCTAATACGAACAATATCACAGCTTGTTGCATTGAAAATCAAGAGACAAGGTAGTGTTTTTATTACGCGAAAATAAGTAAATTTGACATTTGTGACAAAATGATATATTAATATTGCACTAACGACTGAACCAATCGACTTCGTTTTACTCTCAATCGGTTCAAAACGAAAATTAAATAGAAAAAGTATGTTTGCGTTTAAAGATAAAGTTGTGACAGTAAGAAAATCTTTCATAAAAGAAATAAATTTTTTATGGAATATTAAAAATTTAGAGATCGCGTCGATACAAAATATTTTTGTTGCAATAGTACGTAGTAGATACTGCAAGTAGCGTTTTGAGCAGGAATAAGATTTGTCTATGTAAACATCATAATATCGAACATCGATATATATATATATATATCGCATGTCGATATATATCGCATATCGAAATATCGGTCTTTTCTTTATTTCTTTTAATTTTATTATTATTCAGTTACACGAAGTAATTAATTTTGGATACAAATTACTCCATTTTCTGTAACGAGTTTTTGTAACGCGTCAACTCATCGTGCGATATTAGATATACATCAGTGCGAAATAGTTACGCTCGAGTGTGTAAAATAATAGTAATAATGTCATTATCGCGCTTTTCCTCTCACTGAGATGTTTAACCGCATATTCCGAGACCTTGTCGGACAACGCCCAGGTTGTTTCGTGAAGTATATATGAATCGTAGATTGCTCTTTGCTGAACACATCGCGTTCTGAATGTGTGTTGTCAATGAGAGCGCAAATGTGTATGCATTCCCAATTCAAGGCCAGCTGAAAGAGAAATTGAGCGAATCGAGAACATTTTCTAGAATAAATATTGCAAATGCCGACACATAAACGTAGGAAACAAAAAAAAAAATTCTCTCACAATAGCACTTTCTTCTCTGTCAATTGAATTATGAGAGATCTGATCATTAAGAGACTAATGAATAGACGACGCCTAATTATTGCAGAAGTGACGATTTGAATTATTAGAAGACTCTCCTTGATTAATTACTGATAAATTACTGAAAATTATTATAATTGTCGAGAAAATGAGAATGTTCTAATTATTAGAGAGAATTAACTGTGTGATCTACTTGTTGAGGTGTTAAAGAATAGATGTTGTAATAATAACCAATTAAATTAATTAAATACCAATTATATTCCAGACCTAATTGCTAGAAAGAAATTATGGAAACGTAAGACAACATTAATTTTTGCAACTAAGTTACAAATGCCAGTGATGTGAATGAGATGTATTTTGATGTAAGCCGTGCGTGTATTTGCGAATCCAATCCTTCATTCCGCACCGCACGGCAATCGGCAGGAATGCGCTCGGACTATTGCGTCAATTTGAATCGAAACTAGAACGCACTGCGACGTTAGAACGAGATATCGGAACTAAACTTAAAAATTCCTTCTCGTCGATTCGCCATCGTTAACGATTTTTTTTAAATCCATATGTCGATTCACATGTTCTTGAATAATCCACGCAGATTTTCGCGTTGCGTAAAACGATTGCGAACGAAAAATTAGATAATTGGTTATTGTGCGCAAATTTTCAGATCAGTCGAACAACTTGACATTTTTAATGATTAGCCTGAAAAATCTTCTATTTCAAAATCGCGTGATATCTCCATGTCGCTTGCAAATAATTTACATTGCACCGAGTTGCAGCAAATTGCGTACATCGCATATGCAACGAATAATTAGAGTAATTAGTATGCTACATTTCCAGTAGCAATATGTAAATATATAATAAACATCTACCGACGAATTCTTTAATAATAATTACCGCGTTACATTTAACCTTTCGCGTTTTCAATCATAATTTTCATTGTAAACACGTTTCTCATTTATAAAATGCAAATACATATTTCCATATTATTTCAGCCGTACTTTTCTAATTAACATACATTTCGTTGTATTTGCGATCATTTCTACGCACACGTTTATTTACGATCATCTCCACATAAATATTTTAAAACGTCTCCCGTAAACCCATTGACATTTCTCTCGACTTCTCAAATATCTTCTAAAACCATCAAAAAGTCCCTACGGCGAAAACATAATAAATATGCGGCGCAACACCACGTTTCTCGTGTTATGAAATTCCGTTGCATTTATTAAAGAAAGATTTATAATTATAGAGCGTGTGTGTGTGATTTCAATCGGCACATTTCAAAGTCAAAGAGGCAATTTGCACGTACGCGTATATACGATAAATTACATAAAAGTGTGTTTACATATTATAAAGAACGTGTCTGTTAAGATCATGTAAGTTTTTTGTCCGAAGAACGTAATAATAATGATGTAATATCGGTACTTATCGTTTTTCAGAATATTGATCGTTCTGGTGTGCTACATAATCTAATCACGATCTACGTGATACTGAAAATGAATATTGGATATCTATTACAGCAGATTGTGGAGGAGAGAGAAGTCCGATCGAACTGTGGGGGGTTATTACGAGAATTAACGAGTATCACGAGTGTGCTCCGATAGTGATTCCGCATCGGAACTATAACGAGAGCTGCACGCAAATGTGCGTGTGTGTGTGTGTGTGTGTGTGTGCGTGTATGATTTTTTTATATTATTATTTTCCACTTACTAGAAAGCGATTGTTTTACGCTCAATAATAATTACATAAAAAGTAAGAAATATTTAAATTAAACGGAAATTTTTAAGCGGTAAATTATTTTTTTATACATAACATATAAAGCAAATAAATTGTGTATAATAGATGTTGCAATCGATAAAACCTTTTATTATTAGAACGTGAAAGCACATCGTACGTGCATAACCGCTATTTAATAACACACATCTTTCGTCTTTTTTATAAACGCGTTACCTTATTCCATCAAAAGTATGCGAAATGCTATTGCATCAAAATAATGACAAGATTTCCGCATCGCGCGTTCGACGAATTCTCACGATCTTCGGCCTATCTGTTACAAGCAAAAGTCTTTCGTCATTGCGCGTACACGTAATCACGCGTGTCACAGGGTTTCTCGCTTCGACGCGTTGTACAAGACAACGTCCCTGATTTATAGTAAAAAGGATTTCCGAGCGTTAAAAATTCTTTTTTGTGGGCGTAGTACACGACAAAAATTACTACGCACATAAAAAAAATGATTAGAATATTTTGCGCGTTATTGCGTATATGAGCAAAGAAAGCATTCGTTTGTCGTAACAACCGGCGCTAACAATAATAGCGGAAAGGCGTATAATCTTAGAAATACACTCGTTACAACACGCGTATCGCGAGCGATAAAAGAAATCGGGAAAGCAGCACCTGGTGCTAATTAAAAAGATTTACGAGCGTCTAACAGCGTTAACAAACTCATAATTGAAATGCATCTGGACGCTAATACGTGCCGTGCAAAAAAAAAAAAAAAAAAAAACAACGAATCGCCCACCTCGGGCGCATTATCGGGAGGAATCCATGACGATCTATTTTCTCGTTCAATCGTTCACCGCGAAAGCTCGACGCTCGTTTATCGAACTTTCACGATCGATCCACGTCCGTTCGTTCAAATTGCACGTTTTGCATTTCCACACGATACATATATAATGCAAACTCATGCGATACATAATGGCGAGTCTAGTCGAGGAAATAACGACCAATTTCCCGAGCTTAAACGTTCTCTATCCCCCGTAATTGCCGTTATTGTTCTGCTTACCATGTTCTTACCGAACTCACTTGGTGGCTTATGTAATATTATATTATTGAAATAATATTGCATTATTGCGAACGGCACTGTATTAATTGAATATTTATTGATTATATTGTAATTCCGAACAGAATTAATTATAAGTATTGTGTATTATATTGAGACAAATGTATTAATATTATATATTACGACAAACATACGCGATTTTATCAAAGTTTTGCGAAGATCTGTAAATTTTTCGCGCAATCGCGATATTTTAAAAACATTTTAGTAAAATATTTTAATACACTTTCAGTACAAATATATAAATTATATATGTACAATTTTCTACAAGAGTTTCGGAATTTAATCATGTGCGCGGAAACGCAATAATAACGTAAAAACGTTGCACGCAAATGGAGCAAAGTATAATAACCTGTTTATTTCGATACTAAATTTTGCATCTGTTATTTTTGTAATTATCTCTCAGTTCTATATCATATAATTTGAGAGAGAAAGAGATAGAGATACCTACACAGCGTGTACACGTACTTAGGTTCTATTGATTCCCAACTATCATTCTAGTCTATCTGATCACAATATTTAATAAATCAAGCATTTTTCCAAACTACATAAATTCTAGTTACGGAAAAGAAAAAAACCTGCGCAAGAAATTCTGCGCTGTAACAACAAGAGAATACGCTTCGCCGATCTCTTACAATGTTATTCTAAATTCTAAATCGAAAGAACTTACTTTCTTCGCAGTTGTGCTGTGCTCTCACGATTAATGCGTGCGTAGGCACAGATATCGACAGGTGTTTCGCGTTTCCGCGTGCAAAACGACGAGATATAACGCAACGTTAAAATACAATGGATATCGCCGCCTCGTATCATGATAGCGCATTTATCCGATGAATAATCGTATGGTAATAGCGATCGATTTACATGCAATTATCTTTTTACGTCGATTCCGAAATGAAGGAAATATATCCGATAAAAGTTTAGTTAACCATTTTGTTATTTTAACAAACAGCTGGATATATAATACTATATATATTATTTGAATAATAATTTTATATATAAAGAGAAACATTCTCATGAATATAAGAAATTAATTTCACTTTTACGCGCGAAATGTCTCTAGCCATCTTTCTAACAATCAATCATTTTCAATGTAATTGAAATATATTATTATTATTATTATTGTTTAGCTGTAGACGCTGTCCCGTATCATTTAACTTGTAAAACATATATTTATAAATACATTGATTCTAGTTGACACTGTTATAACATCGTCCACACTCATATATGAAACTTCAATCAATAATCACCGGTTGATTGCAAATAAATCTTTCTTCGTTATTTAGCGCGCGCTAACGACACTTTCTGTTATGTGTGTTTCTTTTATGCGCGAAACGCGCGATGTAGTATGCGATACCTCGCGAGTCGACAATGAAAACAAATACGCGCGTGTTGCCAAACCGAGTTGCTATTTCTGACGATAACAGGAACACGCCAGAAAATACTAGAATCGCTCGTTAATTAACAAGATTAATGAGCTCGTCAGGAGCACACATATCAGTAAGTCCGTGATGCAGCGAGAGCGATCTAGCGTAACGCGATTAGCGGAGAGCGCGTGAGTTGCGAAAAAAAAGCATTTTTTATGAGGACATTGTCCTCTCGAAAGTTCCCTCTTTAAGACACGATTGCGAAACAGTTCTTATATTTAGAATATTTTAGAATTTTTTTGGAAAAAAGAAACATTATATCATTGGAGATTGAAAGATCAAAGATCAATTATAGAACTTTGCTGTTTTTAAATTGTGAGAAAAAAATTACGTATAAAAAATAAGACTCGAATACAACCTAAGTTTGTTTTGTTCGCTTGCTAAACGTTCGGACGTGATTCTCTTAACTTTAATTAACTTTCTTTATTAATTACGAATGACGAATATTGATCCGTTTCGTAAAAGAAGGTCAGAACACCGGCTTTCATTTCGCGTGATTCAACATTTAACAATACCGAAGTACATGTCAGGTAATTTGTACTATATCTATATAAAGTATATCTATATAAAGTATATCACGATCTTGAAATGAAGCAACGGTTTGTGTGCGCAACCCAAGTAAGCAATAATTACAACATTATTAGTCATGACTTGACGGACGTCACCTCTCCTTTAATAGAACGTTAATCAAATAAACACGAGAGAGAGCGTAGTAAGACCCCCTTACACAACACACTGATTATCTTGTTAATCTAAATTATATTTAGCTACCACAAAAGAGAGACGCCGTGATCAGTACACAATTAACTGTGAACTAGAATCTTACATCGCAACGATTGAAAACAATCGATTGGAAGCATTTACGCTCGTTCGTGCCACTAACAGATGACATGCGCGGGTGCGATTTTTTTAAATCTAATTATTTGATAAATTTGCACGCACAAAACAATTGACGAATAGAGATCTAATCAAAACGGAACCACTTTTACGCGGCATTCTTGGCAATGAAGTGCACTTTGTGCCACACCTGGCCAAGATGGGTGTGGCTTTTATGACGTATTTTATGAACCATTTAAGTAAACTCGTTACAATATATGTATATCTATTCAATATATGTATATCTATTCACAGGCGCATGCATGACAAATTATAAATATCATGCGCGCTAGTAAGCGAGACCATAGGCATACGTATTTCAATTCGTCACAGATAGATCGGCTTTCTAGCAGGTCTAACGTATGATTTTGCGAATACATTTACAAAGTTTTTCAAGAAGCGAAGTAAATTGGATCGCAGCTGAATTGGTAGATATTTCTTCAAAATCATATGTTGGACACGCTTGAAAATGTATTTTGTAGAAAAGATTTAAACCGTTGACGTAGTTTTGCCTGCATTTAACGCACAGTATATGTACGTTAAATGTGTGTAAGTATTACATACACATGTATACTTGCAATCAGTATCTTATATATTAAAATCAATTAAAGAATACGTATGTTTATTGATAAAAGATTTTTTAACTTGTGCAAAATGTCATATCAGATATGTACATGATTATTTATAAATACATTTACTCTATGTTTTGTGTGGAACTATATTATACGCGTTTCTAAGTTTCTTATACTTTTGAATGCATCCATACTTTTGTTTTGACATATTTAAAAATTTAAGATTGTACAAAATTGTACAAAAATATAATATCAGACAGAAGTGTGTTATCTGGGAAAATATTTTCAAATAAACATTAGACCATGTGTAAAATACATCAAAAAAATTTTGAAACCCGGATGGCTCGATAGATAAATAATCATATACTTTAATAATATTTAAAAAAAAGATTGTACATTACTTATACTTGTTTACTCTGTAGACAGGTTGAAATTATTTTTCCGAAAGCGACAACGTTCAACGACCGTTCAGAACGCGACTGACATAAACTAGCGACGAAGACCGGAATCCTTGTAAGTACGACGGCAATTAAACCGCATTGCATGCGTGACGAGACTAGTCATCGCGTTAGAACACATAAGAAGATCCCCTTGAGTCTCTCAAGTTCAGGGCGCGCGTCTCCCGATGATTATGGCGAGACTGGCGAGACGTTTGCATCATCGAGTCCTCACCACGAAGGCAAAGGAGTTACGGACACACGGCTGCGGGCAGACGAGTTGCATCACTGAGGATCGTTGCACTTCGCGAGCCGTCCTCGGATCGAGCAAGATCACGGATCGTCCTCGAGACACGAGCGCGCGGCAATCTCCTCTTCCGCACTTCATTCAACGTTTTCACTGAATCATTCGCGGATCGTGATTCCACGTGCTTACACGTAGTATTTTACTTCGTAAACGCAACAAAAGTGGAATATACTCGAATATATAATTAGTAAAAATTATTTAACGATGATAAAAGAATAGTTGTATTGAATGTGTAGACTTGTATTTCTAACTGTAATCTCTCTTACGCAATTTACATATGTAACGACACGTACGTAACACATGTGACTTCTTACTTATCTGAAAAATATCAGTTTGAACTTTTTATATGGATAGATAAATTTTCCATATTTTTTCTATATTTTCTATATTTCTATCTTGAGTATTAATTTTATTTAATATATTGTAGAAAAGATTTCTCGTACATATATGTGTAAAAAAATTTATTTGTATATTAAATGTTACTGAACCTAGCATATATATATTAGTTCTTATAAGAACTAATATAAAACTAATACAAATTAAACATAAACAATAACATTTAATTGTGCGTGGCTATTTTATACCTTTATATATTTATACAAAACTTATTTTAATAAATATTCTGTTTTGTCACATATATGTATCAAAATTACATTTCTATTTTCTACTAATTTTCTTCAGTCACGAGTGGATTATTTGCGGTGCCATTTTTTTTGTAAGCGGCTTTACAAAACAGTCACCATATTATACCGATAAACAATCGGTTCGTTTAATCACACCTCTGATAAAATCATTATATGACTTTATTACACGCGAGATTGTACCATAAGCCTTCAATCGAACTAGCGGTGTTATTATCGAGGCATTGCGATTTGCTGCCGTCAGGACAAAAGAGACGACCAATTAAAGCGCACCGCTGGCTGATCACCTGTTCGTCATTAACAACCGAAGTGTCAACATTTCGCAAAAGGCTTTTCCCGCAAAGGCTTGTTCTCTCGCGCACGCGTGTTTGCCTCGCGCCGTTTGTAGTTAATGGCTACCTGCACGTCGACGCGATATAAACCAGGCCACTGGCATTGATCGCAAGAGATTTCATAATCGACTTACGAGAACTGAGCGCGAGCCTGTTATTTACCTTCTTTTGTTGTAATTAGATTCCGCGCCCGCAACCCCGTTCGAGAACTCATTCGTTCCGGCAGGACTATCCATCAATTCCTCTTTCGTATCGTTTTCTGCGCGCAACTATGTGCGCCAGTGGTTTAGCTCGACGGCTATTTTGAAAATTAAAGATCGCGCACGTTCGAAAACAAATGCTGAGAACGCACGGCATGTTGAGTGTGATGAATATGATCGCGGTAAATTGTGCGTGACAGATAAGAATGTGTCTTGTTGCATGCTGCATCTAATTGAATGCAACGATCTTCTGAAGTGTATGATATTAAAATGAAATCTGTGTTACAGATTTCGAGAGGAAGAGAAGAAAAATGTTAATAAACAGAATATATTATTTATTTATTATAAAAACCCATCCATACTTTATTTATTATAAAAACCCAGCAGCACGCAACTTGCTGTCTTTTTTGGCAACAATCAACAATGTTGTCTGTTTTTGAAAAATATTAGGGAAAAATTTTATAATAAAAATAGACATAAAACATCGCGTCTATAAATAGACGCTGCTGCTTTACCCGATCGAGACATAATGCCGTCGCGACACAACCGACGCGAGTTCACTTCCTGCAGTCGACTATTCTTTCTCAGCGATTACTATCGATATATATCGTCTCTCGCGATACAATGCACAATAAAATGAGATACGCGCGAAATACATGTACGTGTCGGGACCGCGACGGCGCGACTCCGATCAGCAGAGGGTCGATCTCTCGCAACCGGATTTCGCGATTAAATTAATTCGTTTCCAATTAGATGGGCCCCCGGCGTGGTGCATGCGAAGCTAGGGAAAAGTGCGAATCCTTGTAGTGTGCATTTTAATTATGCCGATGCGTGGGACGAATCGCGCGTGACGCAACGGAGAAACTACGCGATAAAAGCGGCTGCGATTTTCCAGGTCGAACAATCCGCCGCCGCCTTTATGTTTGCGCGAATATTGCACCTGTTGTTGTTGTTTATTAATACGGGAACGAGACGCATAATACGCACCGTATTATTATCGTTGCATGCCGATGGTAAAAATGAAGACAATAAGTTGCGTTATTTTTTTTTTTTTTTTTCTTCGGGCTCTTGTCGCGACAAAAAATCGACGCGGCTCTCCTAATTACTTTAATACCTTTCGTGTTAGCGCGCAAAAGTCGAGTTTTCCACATTTGTTGGTTTTGTACGCGTAACATACGTTTACAGATAACACGTATTACTCAAGGATCACGCTCTTATATATATATATATATATATATATATATATATATATATATATATATATATA